>JAOTON010001163.1:0-126345 GCA_034440635.1 Lepas anatifera
GGCGCTTATTCTCCGCCCCTTCTGAACAGTTTGAACGATCATTAAAGATAATATTGCACCCTTATGGGATTTGGGCTGAGCCATTAGTCGCGTAGAGCATACGGTGAAGCCCCTGGTCTCCTATTTCGCCTCTCTCAGAGCTCACCTTTTAAGGACCAACAGTGCCTCATGAGTGTGCTACTTTATAGAGCGTGGATACTCGCAGTGGGCCCAATGGCTGGCAGCGACCGTTCGGCATTGGTGGGGACACGCGCAGGGGCTGGTTCGAGGCCGCTGTCTACTCAAGGCCCATGGTAAGGGTGTCACATTGCCTGTAATGACAATGCCACATACTGCCCATGATAGGGTCAGAGGCCGTGAACGAGGTAGATGGCTCTATCTTTGTGCTGAGCCTCTTTTGCGTATCCCTCTATCGCCCATCCCCCTTCCCCAATTCGCATTGATGTGCAATGGTTACATCACCGCTATCCATAATTCTGGTTCGACTGACCACCAGACGTTGTTCAGGTGGTTGTTCGCCAAACCAAAGAACGCACTCTAAATATATGTATTTAGCCAACGAATAAGAACGAACAGAAAATGAATGAAGTAATAAAACAAAATATTTTGAGTCTTTTGTGTATTTCGGTTTTATGCCATTTCCAAGAGCCGAAGAAAAATGGTTTCAAATATATTGAAGGATTCGATTCATGATGCATCCAAACTAAACATAGCCTTTCTCAAAGAAAATGAGTTTTTTATTTTTCACTCGGTATTATATGCCTATGCTGGTTCAGGTGTCGCTCCCAGACCCGCCACCAGCACGGTTAGCCCTATCATCTGAGGAATCTTTTGTGGCTTTCAGGGCTTTAAAATCGTCTATTAACACGCGCCCCGCTGGGCCGAAATTCGCCCCTCCCTCCTGGTTTTTCCCGGATAACGCAAAAACGAAGAGACGCAAAGCAACGAAACTTATGGTACCTTATTCCTGATCAATTTCACGCATCTCACCAAATTTTTGAGTTAAGGTCATGTCAGGTCAAGGAGTTATTTAAGGTCAAGTGACCCGACCTCAAAACCTAAAATTACGAGTTTGAAGCAGCGCCCAGGGAACATTAGCCAACCGATCAGTTTGAAACTTCCACAATATGATAAGGTTATTAGGGTCTGCAAATCTGCTATCTCGGAATTTCAATATTGGTGACCTAAGGTGGGGTCAACTTTTTGGTCACCCCCATTATAAGTCTAGGGTGAAAAATAGAATGGGCTCGTTTTTTCGGTAAATACGGGATAGATAAAGCTGAAAATGCTGCAACGGTGTGCTATTACCACGATCTTGGCCATAAAGGTGAGTTTTGGATCATCCGACCTCTCAAAGGTCATGTCAGGTCACAGGAGCATACAGTGATTGTTCTGCCAATACCTTCTCACTGAATTGAGATAAAGGTCTCATTTTGCTTTCATTGTGCTTTTATTGTCACGGGGAGTCGATTGATATACAACATGACCATACCAGGTCACTCTGTGACCTTGACCTAGCTCGATGTCGTTACTGTGACCTGGACCTAGCTCAATGTCAGGTCATTCTCACAATTTGGGGCCGGGGTGGCCTAGTGGCTTCGTTGCCAGTCTTTCAGATCAGATAGCATGGATTTACGTGGGTTCAATCCCACGGCGGGAAACCGCCTTCCGTGTCCGATCTGACCCGGTGGAGAGGATCCTTGAACACCCACGCCATTACTCCCTGTAATTGGGCAAGTGTGCCTGTTGGGAGTGGCCCTAATAAAATAAATAAAATAAAAATAAAAATTTGACCTAGCAAAGTCATATTATACATCATTCGATTGGCCACAGTGAGAGGAATCCAATGATGCATAAATATTTGCTCTAGCTCTGCTGAGTAACTATCTAAAGGGGGGAAACGTACACTGCCTTGTTGTAAGCCTATGGGACCTTATTTGACCTGTGCTGACCTCAATATTGACCTGACATAAAAATACCTCACATAATTTCTCTTCGTCTCGTCAAGAGCTTCCAAACGCCGTCCGTAATTTTTCTTTAGCTTACCTGGGAAATGAGATACGGAGGGGGACAAAATTCGCCCCCCCAGCGGGGCGCTTCATGCCAGGGACCCCAGCGGGGCGCATGTTAATGCCGTCACCGATGTTGAGACCGATCCTGGCCCTGCTAGAACCTATTGGGACCAGACAGACAGACAGACAGACAGACAGATAGACAGACAGACAGACAGACAGACAGACAAACAGACAGACAGACAGACAGACAGACAGACAGACAGACAGACAGACAGACAGACAGACAGACGGACAGACAGACAGACTCATATTCCAAACAAAAAATACAAATGCTGAGCTTGCTGGCGCTGGGACCAAATGTTTGGTAAAGTAGAACACCCAGCGCAAATTTTGCCCACGTGGCTGCCTCACCTGTCGGAGGAGACCAGGATGACCTCGAACTGGTGTCCCGAGGAGCGTATTCGCTTCTCAGTGTCCCGCAGCTCCGGACTAAACGTCTTACAGGGGGGACACTGAAACAAAGGCAGACAAGTAGTGACATTGCAAACTGTGCAGACGTACATACATACATACATACAAGCCGCGAGGATAAGGAGACTGGACGTGCAATTCCGCAGAAACTACGGGTACATTCTCAGTTAGCAGCGGGGCCCCGCTGCACTGCCACAAAATGCCCTCAAGAATAATGGCCGTGATTGTTTCATCGCTCCCATGTATACCACAGAACATAGTTTCGGAGATTTGAAAACTGAAATGGTGACGATTTTTTTATAAATTTTGTCCACCTTGTTCCCAGTTCAACTGTTGGAGTCGGAGTCTCACTAAAGTCATCAAGGGACTTGTCACGGAGACCCTGACCCCACCACCCGAACGAGCAACTCCCACAATGAAGGGTTAATTTAGAAGCCAAAGTTGCATGTCCCACAAACCAGGTGGCGGCCTTATGAAGCAATAGACGAGCATACATGTTTGAACTTTGTTTTTAATGGGTACACATGAATCCGGGTGGTTCATACTGCTAGTAAAAGTGCAATGCATATGCGGAAGAAGCTGAACTCTCGGTGCAAATCAAAACATATTGGTACCCTTGAATTTGGAATTTATTGTGGCTATTGAGACTCCCTTATGTCCTGATCTGAAAAATTGGGAGACAAAAGCTTCACACATCAAAACAATCCAAGGGTGGAAATTGGTATTAGAGATACCTGGCCAGGTGAAATTCTGACACCCGTGTTTATAACACTTTATTCCTTTCGTTCGGATGGTGTTATTGTCTCAACTTTTCACGGAAACAACAATTCTGCAGCACCAAATACTAATGTGGCGGACGCATATGGCCAAAATATTCTCCCACGTCTCATACCTCTCAGGCAATAGAACATGGTTAAAACACGCTGCTCCTGTCGTTCAGGGGGAAATCATCATGTGGAATTAGTGGGAGGGAATCTATCCAAGATAATTGTGCAGGATGCATTGGTGTTCGCTGAGATTAGATGACACCGCTGCTAAATCTATTGTAGTTGCGGTAATAAAACAGATACATGACAAATTGAAGTTAAATCATCGTCAGCTATGTCATCGTGAATGTCCAGTACCAGGAGCCCTCTACGCGGGAGTTCGGTCAGATGTCCTCGTTACTGACTCAGCCGAAGCCAGTCCACTAGAGTAGTCAATAAGGTTCAATCGTCCAACCTGTGGTTACTTCCGCCCCCCTCGGCCGCGCTTGGTAGGCCGACTGCCAGTCTGCCAGTTCTGAGTCACGTGGGCACAATATTTTACGCCGCGGGAATTAAGCGTTAGGTATCCCCGCCGCAGACAACTATGAGCTCATCAGACATTTTCCACTACTCGCCTATCCCTGTCTGGCATTTGTTCCTCAACCCGGCAGCACGAAACACTTTCTGCATTCATTTATTCTTACCCAGTTCGCCGCAAAGTAGAGACCCTTGTAGCCGTCACGAATCAGATCGTAGCCACAGGCGCTGTCGTCCTTATTCAGCAGGCCGTCCGACATCAGTTGACGGTAGCTTCTCGGTTGCCATGGAAACCCCTCGCCATCGGGATGCTGCCGCACCAGGTCGCAGGCGTTGGAAATAATGGTGTGGCCCGAGGCGAGATCGACCAGCGCCAGACTGGGCACGTCGTGAGTCTTGAACAGACACCGCAGCTGCCGCTGAAAGATACCACACGCGCCACGTGTTATAGTGTCCAACAAAACGTGTGCACGTGCTCAAGAAATGAGAACGGTGGTTGGGGGAGGGGGTATCATGGCTCCCGCTCTTTCTCGGTCTCTTTTCCGTTATAAATATGGTAAAATTTCAAAGGGATGTTCGATCAGCCTCAATCCGATGAGTGCTGTTTTCGGACTGATGTAGTCCTGTTACAGCGTGGATTTAGAATCGCATATCTTGTGACGAGGCTATTCCGGCCAAATATCTACGCAGTTTTGGTCTTTTCCTCTGGACACTTAGTTATTAACACAATTAACGTAATGCATCATCAATTAATCAATATGTAATCAATCGCGTGCTTCGTTCTTAACGTTATTAGCTTATCTACGAAAACAACTGTTTAAAACACTATCAAAAACCGTACATATAACCGTCGGAGCTTAGCTATAGCCATTGCGTGCAGAGGGTGGAGACATAGTTAGTCCGGAGCTCAGTATGGAATGTCACCTGGGTAGGGTAGTTACCAATGTGTTGACTTTATTTGTGGGTTACGCATTCATAAACGGATCCAGGATTTCCGATCGGGGGAGAGGGTAGGGGCACATGGTCAGGGGGCAACATCCGGACCAGACGGGCGCCAATTTTGGATAGCAAAACCTATCAGATGCGCCAATATCCTATCTTTGGGATACCTGGCCGATACTTGCATCCCGAGAGGCGGAAAGCGACGTTTTAGGGGAGGGGTTCGATCATTCAGGGGGCACCGTGTCCATTTCAAGGGGTGCTGAAATTGTATCCGGAGGGGGAGGCAAGTGTCCCCACCTCTCTCCCCTGCATCCGCCTATGTGCACTCTGCGAACCAGTTCCGCGCCACCAAGCATGTACAAACATTGCACGAAATCAGGCCGGTGGATAAGGCAGAGCCAATGCCACCTCAAAATGGCTCAAAATAGGTTTGGACACTGAAATTGCATCAACAGCGCTACTAGAAATATAGGTAACAGGTGTGGGTATGGATAAAAAATTTGTTTGTTTGGATAATATTCTCTAAGCAGTTGCGCATCTAAAGCTCAACACACAGCCAGACACGTTTACCCGTGAAACAAAAATCTTAAAGATGCCCGAAGAATAAAGAAAGCCGAGGCGGCCAAGTGCACGTCACTGTCGGTAGTTGTGTAGCATCAGATCCGGTTGGAGTACCGTCAGCCTTGCTGCAGCGGGGCATCGGCACAGGTCCGCTGCTGCTGTGCGTTCCCGGGGGTTTGGCTGCACATTCCACAACCGTTTACCGGGCTTCAGCAAATGCGGTGCAGAGCCTGGGATGTCGTTACCTCCGTGTATACACACGGCCTCGGCGTGCAAACACAGCACGAAAGCCAGCCAGAGAGAGAGAGAGAGAGAGAGAGAGAGAGAGAGAGAGAGGGTGCCGACCGCCACGCACAGAGAGAGGAGGCGTGCAGACTACCACGCAGAGAGAGAGAGGCGTGCCGACCGCGACACACCGCCACGCAGAGAGAGGAGGCGTGCCGACCGCCACGCACAGAGAGAGAGAGAGAGAGAGAGAGAGAGAAGGCGTGCCGACTGCCACGCAGAGAGAGGAGGGGTGCCGACCGCCACGCAGAGAGAGGAGGGGTGCTGACCGCCACGCAGAGAGAGGAGGCGTGCCGACCGCCACGCAGAGAGAGGAGGCGAGCCGACCGCCACGCACAGAGAGAGAGAGAGAGAGAGAGAGAGAGAAGGCGTGCCGACTGCCACGCAGAGAGAGGAGGGGTGCCGACCGCCACGCACAGAGAGAGAGAGAGAGAGAGAGAGAAGGCGTGCCGACTGCCACGCAGAGAGAGGAGGGGTGCCGACCGCCACGCACAAGAGAGAGAGAGAGAGAGAGAAGGCGTGCCGACTGCCACGTAGAGAGAGGAGGGGTGCCGACCGCCACGCAGAGAGAGGAGGGGTGCTGACCGCCACGCAGAGAGAGGAGGGTGAGCCGACCGCCACGCACAGAGAGAGAGAGAGAGAGAAGAGGCGTGCCGACCGCCACGCAGAGAGAGAAGAGTGGTGCTGACCGCCACGCACAGAGAGAGAGAGACAGAGAGGCGTGCCGACTGCCACGCAGAGAGAGGAGGGGTGCCGACCGCCACGCAGAGAGAGAGAGGCAGGCGTGCAGACCGCGACGCAGAGAGAGGAGGCGAGCCGACCGCGACGCGGTGCTGGCGTGCAGACAGACGCAGTAGCAGACCCTGCTCTCTCCAGCGGGAGGCTTGAAGGCCAGACGACTTGTCACAACAATGCTCACATGATACACATGCGGTTTTCTGCTGCTGTTCCCGACGATATGCGTCAGCTCCGTTGGGTCTTGGTGGACCAAATTGTACCATGATAACGTGGACGGAGAGTGCCGCCCAGTGTCACACTTTCGAATTCACCAGAGTATGCTATGCCAGTGAATCAATTTTTAAGGTGCACCATCTGCAAACATGATTAAAGCTTGTCACACCTGGTGATCCAGACCATTTGCCAGTGTCCAAATGTACCCATATCATCAAATTTTATCACGCGCCCCGCAGAGGGGAGGTGAAATTCAAATTTAAAGTCCCTGTGCTTTGTGGGACGTTCAACTTTGGCTTCTAAATTAGCCCAGGAGTTCCTCGTTCGGGTGGTGCGGTCGGAGTCTCCGTCACAAATCCCTTGATGACTTCAGTGAGGTTCCGAGTCCAAAAACCAAACTCGCAACATTTTCGACCAAATTATTTGAAAAATATAGATAATGTTCCAGAGTTTTTTTAAACATGAATTATTGACTCGGTCCCGACCTAGGTTAGTTGCCAAACGACGTGACATGACAATTGTCTGAGGGTGAAGGTTTTGTAACTTCCAAGTCACGAAACATCAAAAGCGGAAAAAATATATCCATCAATTAAGCCCAATTAAGCCCATGCATGTCGAGGAGCTGAATATTTTCTACGCAGTCATGAAAAGATCCCAGGAAGCAATTTGATGCATTCTCCGCAAAATTGTTAGGTAATGGCTTGGAGTGAAAATATCATGGACGATTCTTTCTCTTTCTGACCATCATTAGGATTAACAAGTAAATGATTAACATATGATCATCAGCATATTTTTCTTTATAACCAGTTTCAGCAAAGTTTAAAGAAATGAGCGCCTCACTGTGGTCCCTGACACGACATGCCTCGCTGGGAGAGAGCTAATTCACCCCCTCCGTATTCCCGTTCTTGGAAAAATTAGGGCAAACTTATGGGCTGCTTTTGACTCTTGACGTGACGAAGTGAAACTATAAGGTCCACTTTTAGGTCTGGCCATTATTGAGATCACGAGAAGGGGATGAGGTGGCTTAGTGGATAGCACCCTTGTCTTCTAAGTCCCGGGTTCAAGTCCCGGCGGAGCCTCTGAATAAGTCGGTCTGATCCCCAAAATCCCTTCCAACAGGGTGAGAGTTGGCGACGCCGTATGACCCTGGCAGTTGGTGCGTCGTTAAACCCCAACAATTATTAGAGATCACGAGAAGTCAAAGAAGGTTCCATAGGCTTCCAACTGGGTATTTTAGATTATCCCTAAACATTTATTTTTTCTGCACGGAGCTGTAGCAAATTTTTCGGCATCTTTGGGTTTATCATTGCGGTGAATTGAATGATGTATAATATGATCAAGCTAGGTCAGATAGTGAAAATTACCTGGCCCCATGCCAGCTCAGAGTCATATGGTGATCGAGTATGATGATATTGGACACCGATCAATTTTCCGTGACAAGATAAGCAGTGGCGGATCTGGCCGGTCGGTTTGGGAGGGGCAAACCAAAGTCGAAAAGCAAAAAAACGTCGAGCAACGCAAAATTGCGCTAAATATGACTTCCGGTGCGGGTGTTTGAGGCAAGAAGCAAAAAACGTCACGGGCTGAAAAATATGAGCTCAGATCCTTTTTTATCCAAGGCCCAATATTTTCGAACTTAACTGGTTCCGTTGGTTGAGGTTAAGACCAAATGTTGCCTATAACTTAAAACGGTCGGGGAAAAGGGGTCGATCGCTTTGGGGGGAAACATGTTTTGCCGAGTTTGTTTGGGGGGTGTTTCCCCTGTCCGCATGAAGATAAGCGCAATTAAATCATAATGAAATATTTGTTACAGTTTAGTGCAACTTTATTGAAAAAAGAACCACAGTCTGCTCAGGTAACTTCATATGACTTCTCAGAGGTCAGATGCTCAAATAATCAACTTGACGGTATGGAACGTTCTAAGAATACGTGGAAACAGCACTTTGTAAGTTGATTTTGGTGACACGGTTTCCTGCTTGCTGGCCCGACGGGGCAACGGAGGGAATATACCCCTCTGCTCTTTTCGCCCCCTCATCATCATCCAAAATGTATGCAAACACGTCGATGTTGACGGACATTGACATGTCGTGGCTCGCACCCGGTGTCAGCCGCGCACTGTGGTGTTTCCGCAAAGACAAACATTATAAAAAAATCTATCCTATGTTTACTGAAAAAGATCCCTTTATTTTTTTACCATAGACATATAATCGGGCGACGAAAAATTGACCTTATCTTAGGTCAACAATATTACAAATCGGAGATAGCAGACCTGTATGCCTCAATGATCTCATCACATTATGAGAGTTTGCACGGATAGGATCAACAACTTGTTTTGCTTTGGTGCCACTCCAAACTCATGGTTTTGTGTTTTGGGTTCAGGTAGCTTGACCTTGAAGAGCTCCTTGACCTGACGGGTCGGGTAGCTTGACCTAAAATAATTGATCGGATGCGTGAGATTGATCAGGGATAAGGTACTATAAGTTTCATTATTCTGAATATCTTTGTTTCTGCGTTATTCAGGGATAACCAGGAGGGCGAACTCCCCTCCCAGTAGGGCATCTGTTAAGTAAAGTGAGTTGCGTGCCACCGTTTTCCGACCACTGAAAACTCTGTGGATGGTGGAAGTGAAAATAAGTGATATTAGCCATTTGCGATTAGCTATTCTCCATTCTTCACATGTTCAAAATCAAGCAATAATATTTTTATTGCCGTAGCTTGACTGTGAACAACTAGTATGTATGCTGCCCATACTAGGTGGGACCATCCCGGGGTGGACACCATATAGCATTTAGCAGCTGATAGGCCCAAAACCCAAGCATCAGGGTGTCCCCCGGTATAGGCTTTGTCCACCCGTCGTGGCGGTCTGCCTTGTCGTATACAGTGCCGTGTCTATAATACAAGCAGGTGTGATTCGCCCCATCTGTTTCCATGGGATCCCGCCTATTGTGCCTGGCAATCTCACGCGGTTGATATAACGTAAAGAGAAAGAGCCGATGGAAAGTGTGAAATAATGATGTCCAATGAAAGAGAGATCATCGTTCATCTGCGCATCTGATTACTTCAGAGTATGCTCATAATACTTTGAATATGTTTGCAGTTCGATCCTGGAGCATTGGATTGCTTGATGTAAGAGAATTGAGGCTAGTGGAAAGTCCTGAGTCCCTCCGCAGAGAAAAATCCCACACAGCGACACTCCTGTGGAGCCGCACTGTGGATTTTGCGAGGGATCGAGCCAATGACAAGTGCAGTCAGTACGGAAAATGACGTGCGATCACTCGTCTCAATCAGTCTGCAGCTCTGATTCAGGGGTCGGGGCGAGGCGGGGCTGCACGTGCAGTGTGCAAGATTGCTGCAGTCGCTCTGAGGCGGAGTTGGTGGCAAGACACATTTATATAGCCACTGTTGTGCACAAACTCTGCTATTTTGCTCCGGGGCCAGCTGATGCGACAGAACTGGGGCCTCTCTTCCGTAAGGAGCACTAGTCTGAACGTGAAGTTTAGCGAAAAGATCCGACACTTCCCCTGGGTTTTGTGGCCGTATGAATGTGAAAGCTAGCTGTCAAAACATTTACCGTCATTTGGCGCGGTGAAGGCCTCGACTTCCCTGTAAACACGGCGGCTGCTAACCTTTCTGCCAGTGCTGGGGCTGTCGAAAAGGCGCGGTATTGCGATTTCCCGACAATGTTGGGCCCGCTAAGACAAGCCGTCTAAAGTTAGAAATGTGGACCTTCCCATTTCCGGTTGATTGATGATAAGCCGATGAGATATCTGGAGTGCATGAACCAGGAACTGAGATCAAAGTCAGGCCCCGCACCGGGCGGCTAATCGCTGGTGATAGGCTACGCCGGACATGACACGTGCTCTCGTGTGTCGGAGAGCGGTGGTCACATTTGAGGGACCGCAGTGGCCGCGCAGCTTAGATCTGCTGCCACACCGGCGCGTCGGCGCCGACGGCGTCCCGCAGCGCGGCCAGATCAAAGGAGTAGATACCGCCCGCGTTGGAAAATAGCCCGCGGGCCGGTGCAGCTCGGATGCCGGTAGGTCGGGAACGCTGCATGGCGCGGCCGTGGCGTATGGTTGCCTCGCCCTAAAACTGTGTTTCGCTATGGTGGTTTCCTACCGGGACGAATAATATCAGCGTGAAGGCTTCTCTCAACGAATTCATTTTACATTTGGCGTGAAGGGAGGGTCAGAAAGTGGGTTGGTAGCTCCAGAACAATCAAAGGCCCACTGTAGCAAGAATTGCAAAAACTCTGAGAAGAGTTTGTATCCAACGGTCACTGTGTCCATGGGGGTAATGCTTATTGCTTGGGAAGGCTCGTAACAAGGTTGGATTAGTTTCATTCCCTGATATCCTCCTTGGTAGTAGTAGTAGAAATAGCGTTGAGCAGGTAAGATCCAATAATTTGTAATAACGCACAGCTTTTTAGCTTTTTCGTTTTTAGAATTTGCGCACGGCTTACCGTTTCTCTCTGATTAATCATGATATAGTGCGGACAAGGCTCACAACAACCAATGAAAAGACAAGTATACTATTGCCGCTGCGTCAGTAAGCTGGCACAGTCGTGCCTTACACACTCGCAGGCGAAACATTGCCACGGCCTTAGTCAAACAGCGCCTGGCCCAGCGTTTCCTGCACATGTATAATAAATTCCACCCCTCCGCGGTCTCGGAATGGTTCTGGTGCCTAACGTCTGCTGCCGCTGAACTCTCCCTACCTGTCTCTTTCGAGCTGATATATCTATTACGGATTCAATGGCTCCGCCTTGTGATGTTTGTTGCACATTTTATGCTACTTCTGATCCGAGTCTTTGGATATTTTGTCATTATTATCGTTGCTCAAGTGCGTCGATGGCTGGGATCACTTTGCACTACACGCTAGTTGCAATTTTTCATCGGAATCAAAATGTTTCACACTGCATGGCTTATGCTTTCTTTTATAAATGCATTGAAAAATAAAAAGTTGTCTACATTGCAGCTCTCTATTTCGCAGCTGTCAAATTCATCCTCCATGTCTGCAAGTTCATTCGATCCGTGGCCTACAGATAAAAAAACAAACATTTTGCGTTTATATTATAAACACGATCCTGTTTGTGCGCACGGCCAAAATCTCAGCCACTGAGGCACCCATCACTTCAGTACTCCGATGTTGAATCTGCTCCTCTGGGCAGCAGTCATTAATTCGTCCAATAAACCACAAGGTCATGATTCTACTTCACAAAGTTGTTCCATACTTCGGTATACAAGTCCCTCACATCTAGCCTAAGCCGCCATAGCAGGCTGCCCCTGACGAGTTTCTTGGTGTGCCACTGCATTTAGACGTGACAGAGCCTGCTGAAGCAGTCCTTTCTAATTAGACGCACCTGGTCGACCACCTGGGGCCGACAGCCTCCTGTGTTTTACGCTTCCGGTTTGCTGAAATGACCCGATACGACAGTTTCCAGATGTCCCCTTTCCAGCGCCACACTCTGTGACCCGCTGAAGAACATGTTGTTGTCACGAATGTTCGGGTCCACTCCGGAGCAGTCTCGAAACTCACTGGGCAGTCCAGCTAACACAATCGTAAACACAAGCATTACCAATCCAAACTGTATCCAACTCCAACGGCTTAGGTTAAGTATGCTCGTTTAGCTCGTTTGAGCATGCGTTCATTGCTTCTAAATGCTCGACTAACACTAGCATTACTAGAAAATAACTAGCAAACAATTTTGCGATACATCCAGGAAACTTTTTCGTAGAAAACAAGGCCCATCCTCGTAATTTTCCAATGGCGCCCCAGATGGTTTAGGGATTTTCACGCTCAAGGCGTTTCCTCTCTTTGCTTCGAAAAAACACAGCTCTTTAACTTGGTGACCCACGGAAATTGAAGCGACTATTTCCCGTAGCTGTTTCGATTCCTTGCTTTTTAGCGAATGCACCTTAAAAACGGAACCCATCACAAGGTCGACCTTCTCATTCTCCATGGTTTGGTGACAGTAGGTTGGGTGTGGTGGCCAGTGGCAAGAGTACTCTTCTCTCATCCCGTTGTCACTAAGTGTTGAGGTGCTTAGATTGGCAAGGGGTTAACAAAGGAACTATTTCGACAGGCCATCCTGCTCATGCCGGGCGTGTGGTGCTTCCGAAGGCTTCTAAGGTGGCAGTATCAACATGTGTAATAATTTTTTCATAAAACAGTTTGCACATATTTTATTTATATATACACAGGCATAAGGATTATTTTCATATCCCTTTTGGCAATGATATAAAACTAATACGTGAACAAAAAGTTGTAAGCCATTTAGTATGAAAGCAAAATTATTGAAACAATACAAGTTCATCAGCGAGATATGCGATGACAAAGGTCACACTCTTCTCCACAGAAAACCCTGTTCTGCTACGTTGGAACAAAGAAGACTAAGCGTGCACCCATTCAATGAGGGTCCACAAATGCAGTCAACTGCAGCCAATGACCTTTTGCTATGAATACTACGCTGAGGGCAACGCTGCACACCTTAATGAGGCAAAGCATTGAGAACCAGCCTTAAAACTGAAGCTGTCTTGATAGATTTATTGTGAAAAATTCACATGCCCTTTTCGAGTTACTAATAGCAGTTCCAGTGTGCCTATTGGTTGGGGTGCTATCAATTTTTTGTTAAGTATTTTAGGCTCCATTTTTTATATATATTTGATGCCATGAAATAAGGATTACATTGACCTTTACAACGCGAATTCGATCAATTCTGCACGGCCACAGTTTGCGTGGATAAACAATGAAATAATTTATTTTTCATGTGACGGGCTGCAAAAGTAGCGTTCTTATTACACATGGGCACTGTTATCCAGTCAGGGCACATTTTCCAACATTTTTTACGCGCTTTATTATTCGCTCCTGCTGCATCTTAGAAGTGTTACCATTGCTACAATACTGCGCCGCAAGTATTCGCCTGTGGTTATGCTGTGCCGTTCAGCACTGGTCTCCTCAGACTCAGCAGGGTATGCTGTACCGCCATGCATGTTCTGCGAGAGTTGACTGTGTCGCTGGACAGGCACTAGTTGTGTCGGCTTCACTGTGTCACGAAGTAGCGTCACGGTCCAAGGCGATGCCTCTACTCTTTTCCGAGAACAGGGGCATGCAAACCTTCTATACAACTATGCAACTATACAACTATACTATACTATACTATACAACTATACTATACTACTATATATACTATATAATATACTATACTATACTATATACTATACTATACAACTATACAACTATGTATGCACGTATATACAAACTCCCTCCCTACCTCCCTACCTCCAAGCCTCCCTCCTACCTCCCTCACTCCAAACCTCTGTACCTACCTATACTCTGCGACTAGGGACAATGTTCTCCACTGAGAAGGAAACATTTTTTCGTACTAGATAAAACAACAGCTGCTGTGTGATACGCAGGAAAACACCCTTATCTTTAAGTTTGTTATTGTTATAGATTGCAGTGCAAAACTGTTCCGGCAACGGACGACGCCGCAAAAAAATCCGACGCTCACATTTCCTGCTGTGTGGTCCGCACATTGCGGGGGGGGGCCGCCCCAGGTGGGGGCTTGCTTAAAGGTGTTTGGTTGTGGTGCGGGGGGACGGTTGGGGCGGGGGTGCACTTGTAGGCACCCGTGACAGTGCACTGCAATTATTGGGGTTTATACGAAGCACCAACTACCAGAGTGATACGGCATCGCCAACTCCCACCCTATTGAAAAGGATTTGGTGGTTCAGATCAACTTATTCAGAGACTCTGCCGGGACATAAACCCAGGACCCATGTGGCTCAGAAGGCAGGCGCTCTACCACTGAGCCACGCAACCCCTGTGGTAGTGCACTGCTCATGCCATCATCTCTGCTTGATACGATACAATTCTGTGTGAGGTTGGACTGTTGCATTGGACATGATATATCTTACACAACGGAAATGAGGTATTGCTAGTACCGTATGACCTCAGACGTCGGCGCGCCCTAAAACGTCGCCGTATTGCTAGTATTTTCTACCTTTCCTAAAGTCTAAGCGGGCTACTGAAAATTAAGAAAGGTACAACACGTCCTTTATAATTTTCATAGCTCAGCGAAAAATGACAAAAAAACAAATCATTTAGGGGATACCTGGGAAGAAAAAAGCGGGAAGCCTTATACTTGGCAGGAATGAAAAAATGACAAAGAGCTAACTAGAAATAAGGTCATGGAAGAATGAGTCGGTTATGCGAACATACGCAACCAACTGAGTGGAAAGTGCATGTTTCAGCTTTGAGCAACCCGTTTTTGTTTTCCAGCCAAACTTGTGATGTTTTTAAAAGTTTCCAGGAAATTGGTATTAGACGGCCATTGATAAACTGAACAAGCTTCTCCAGATGACGATGCGAATTATTAACTACAGCCTTCGGTGAATCAAGCGAAGCCAGCTGAAAAATATACGGTGTTTGACATGTCATTTGGCGCAAGTTCGGGGTCCTGCTTTCATCAATTTTAACGGTACGTTTTTTATGAAACATGCACGATTTCTACCATTCGGGTGTTTAACCAGAAATACTGACCAGTTTCAAGAAGTCGCTGAAGGCGATGCTCCACCAGGGCATATCCTCCACCATCCGGTCAAAGTCCTCTTGAACCTTGTCGGCGGACACAAACACAATCTCGAACGGCTCCCCTCTGCTGCGCACCTGCGGAGCAGGAATATCTCCTGAGAGAACAGTTTGAGACCATACCATCATTCAGAGGAAGAGTCAAGAGAGTCAAAAGAGGATCAGTCAAAAGAGGATCAAAGCGACTAAAGGAAATTATCAATCCAGCTCAGAGTCTGGAAGAGCTTTAGATGGCAGGACTTATTTTAAATTCAGGATTTCCAGCAGATATCCTGAATAATAATCTTCAAACATTCTAGACATAATGAATCATAAATGTTTCCCATCTCAGCATGGAAGCTACGAGGTAAGTCTTACTCTCCACCCCCCCCCCACCCCCCACAAAAATGGCAATTATTAAGCGATAGAACTTGAGCCTGTTTTTACGGACAGTAAGATGTGTCTGGGACAGATAATTTGTTTAAACGGGGGCCAATAGAACGTGATGCCCAGTGGCGAATCTATACAGGTTGTTTGGATTGGGGGTTAAGAGAAACCAAAATCGTGGAAGCATTGCGTTTTTTAATAGGGCAAAAGCGTGGTTCTGGAAGCGAATTGTGTTTGTTTAACCTCCCTTCCCCCAATACCCCACGGCATTCACTAGAGATTATACGTCGGTGTACTGGGCTCGAATATGCAACCGAAAAATCACATTATTGATGGGCAGAATAAATATAAAATTTACAGCCCTTCAAGGGGCCTTAAAACAATGAAGAAAACAGCATTAACACGCGCATTGACGGGGGGCGGGTACCCGCCCCCCTCGGGTTTTTCGGAGACAGCAGAAAAACGGCGGCGCGTAGCGCCGCCGTACTTGGTATACCTTTTCCCTCATCATTTTTACAACTTCTGTGAAAGTTTTAAGGTTAGGTCATCTCAGGTCAGGTCACCAGTACAGGTCAAGTGACCCGACCTCAAAAAAGTTTAAGATAGCATAAGTCGGAGCAGGGTGAACTTATCCGATTGAAACTCACATCACATAATGGCCCCACCGAGTTCTCTAAAATATGTTCCGGTATTTTTTATATCGATGACCTAAGGTCAGGTACGAGGCATGACCTCTCCATTGGAAATACATGGGAAAAATGGTTTTTACGGAATAACTCAGTAACGGATGGTGATAGAGCATTTATTTTAGCTGCATTAGACTCGCCTGGCCTTTGCAGTTCTAATGATATGCATTTTATATAATTTGACCCTGACCTGAACCTCAGGTCAGGTCAAATCCTTGATTTGACCTAGCAAGGTCAAATTATATATCATTCGATTCGGCTTGCTAAGAGGATTCATATAGTTCAAGTTGTTTTGCTCTATCTTTACTTGTTCAGATTGCATGGCCGAAAAACTGAATTTACATGTTATCCCTATGACGGGCATGTTTTGACCTCTCGTGACCTTAAATGTGACCTGACAAAAAAATGGTTCAAATGTTTTCGATGGAGAAGTGGATGGGCAGCCCAACGCCGTTTACCGTTTTTCGCTACCTACCGTGGTTCTCGAGATCTTAGGGGGCGGGTACCCGCCCCCCCGTCAATGCGAAGGTGGCTCAGACCCCCGTCAATGCGCGTGTTAACCCTCGCCCACCGGGGGCCATCGATGGCCCCCTAAGGTTTTTCGGGATAGCAGAAAACGACGAGGCGCAGCACCGCGGTTAAGAGCTCTACCTCTCACTGCATCATTTTTCATCATCCCTGAAATTTTTATCCCGGGTCACCCAAGGTCAGGTCACCAGACGAGGTCAACAAGGTCACCTCACTTCACTTTAGAGCTCTGTAAGAGCTACATTTCAAAGTCGATCAATTTGAAACTTCCTCACTTCTGCCCTCCAGGGTCTGCAAGGTGTATATCCGGGTTTTTCGATTTCGTGCCCTGAGGTCAGGTCACGGGCGACCTCTCCCATTGGAAAGCATGGGGAAAAGCTATTTCATGATATAAAAGCCACAAAATGATTGCAAATACTCAGACTGCTCAGAACAGCGTTTTTGGACACCCTTTACGGATCCCAGGGGTCATATTTGCCTTTGACTTTTCCAAGGTCATCAGGTCACCAGAGGTCAAAAACAGTATTTTGACAATAACTTTTGACCTAATTGAGCTAGAGCGGTGAAACAAACACCATCGTGTTTGTCTTGTCACTGGCTTTCATTTGATATACGGCAAGGTCACTTTGACCTTTCGTGACCTCAGGTCATATTAGGTCACGAGGTGACCTCTGGCGGTCAAACCACTGGCGGGAGGTCTTTACGTTCCACATAGCGGAAAAGTACTGGCAATTTGCTATCAAATGTACTTTACCAGGCCTCAATAGCTCTAATGACATAGAGTTATGCCCAGTTTGCTTAATCATTGCATATTTGAGTGAAAATAGCCGATCTTGACCTAATTTGACCTCTGGAGGTCAAACCATTGACCTGAGCACTAAAACATGCGAAGTAATTTCTTACTGAATTCACGCGAGCTTTCTATTGCACTTTGCGATTTGCGCTAACGCCCATATTTTCGGGTTAGAGGGGGCCATCGATGGCCCCCGGTGGGGCGAAGGTGGCGCCGACCCCGGTGGGGCGGGTTAATACCTGCAGGTAAAATAACGTACACATATGAACAGGCATAGGTCTCGCTGTGATCGGCTCCGCAGTTCGCAGTCTTCAGAGGAAGGTGATGCGACCAGCAGTCGGAGAAGTTTGGCATAAGATGTCCGTCGAGAACAAATTAATGAAGCCGAAGAAGCTCAGATCATCTTCTGACACTTTTATCTCTTCTGATGTCAGACACCATTTCTTAGGCGCGGGACCCCGGAGAATGCTTTGAACCCAGCTCTTTGACGTGTAGGCCGGAGACTTTAATGACAAAGTGTCATGTGAGAGTCTACGTGGTGGGCGGGCAGCCAGAGGACCGGTGACGTCATAGACATATCTTCGACATGGAAAGCCCCGATTGCCTGCTTAACTTACAATTTTGGCTCGTGTGATACTCGTGCACGTCGAAGGGGACGTAGTACACTTCAGAGAAGATTACTGGGTGTTCTTTGTTAAAATAACACGTCAATTAAGTTCACTGAATAAGGCAAAACAGACGTGGAATTGAATCAGAAAGAAGCTCCTTGAAACTACCTATCGACAGTTATTGCCAATGTAATGATTCAAAACTATTTTTAATCCTATTATCAATATTATCTGGGCGACCAGTACTCCATGCCCAAACTACAATGGAGAAATGAAAGTTTGGATTTTATGGAATGCAGAATTTAAAATTGCATCCAACCAAATGACATGATATTCGATGATTCAATCATAATTTTCAACCTAAGATTATCTTACTAAATTTCGTGAGGCATACGCAACCTATTTTGTAAGTATCCAGCGCAAAAGTACTTACCTTTGTAAATCGTTCATTAACAAAAGCATTACAAGTTTGGTATACAGGATTGTTTAATGTTTCAGCCAATATTATAGCCTCGTTCCGAAGATATAGGCCGATTATTGTTACGCCGAATAGGGTGTAGATAGCTTGCTTAATTCATCTAGATTGTCTGGAAAAGATGCTTACACTGTAAACTCTTCTTAGAGGGAAAACTATGAAGGCATCAGATAATTAAGTGATGCCTCGACAGACTAGCTTTTGAAAACTATTAGTTTCAGGTTGAAAATGACAACTATTGAGACACCTTTTTTAGCGCTCAATGGCATATATTGACGCGTTTTTATTTATCTGAACATTAAAATCTTGTCATATGCCCAACTTTGCACCGGACACCTACTTACAAGCGTCTCTCCCCTCATAATTAAGCAATCAAAGCAAACTTGCAGTGTATTGCAAATATTGAATATGTTTTCATATAAGAAGCTGCCGTTTGTTGTCCAAAAGCGGATTGTGCATTTCGGGCGCGATGGAATAGTTACCCCGCGTCAACCATCGCTGGGAGATTGCTAGACAGTGCAACAGCTCGACCACATCGATGTCGATGATATCCTGTCCAGCGGTTGTGCTAGTTTATGTGATACAGCAAACACAGTTATTTGATCATAGTTCCACAACTTTACTCTTACTCGCAAGCTCTTCATTTTGAATACCAGGTCTCGGTCAGGGACGGCACCACTGGGGGTACCTGGGGGAGGGAGGCCGTTCCTACTCTCCAAATCCATGGCGACGCCCCTGACCTCAGTACACCAGCATTCGTATGGGTTCACGTCTCGCAAGCACCGAGACTTCGGTAGGTGCAGCGCCAGGCCTGCGTCCGTACGGAGCTCTAACCCGCCGGGCCGGTTCTGCCGGGCCGGGCCGGGCCGGACGCGCAGATCAGTCATCGTTCGCCCCGCAACCCGTACATCCGAGCGTGCAAGCGCGGCATGCAGAGCCGACAGCACGCCGAAATGACACGTGACAGGCGGAGAGGGGTAGCACTCACCTGCTGATAGCACCGCTTCAGAATGTCGATGAACTCATCACAAGGCTGACACCATTTGCCGGCGAACAGCACTCCCAGCACACCCTTCTCCAGACCGCTGAGATCGCCGCGGGCGCCGGCCGGCCCGTGCAGGTCCGTCAGCAGCGGCGAGCACCGCGCGCCCATCCTCCCGCTCGTCGCAATCGACACTGCACGTCGTCGGCGGGGGCGCGTCGATGCCGCGGCGCCAGCGCACGCGGTACAGCGGCGATGAGTTTGAGCTGCAGCTGTCCCAGGTGCGCCGCCACCCGCCGCGCTCCACCCGTCCGGCGCGCCACTTCGCCGCCGCGGCGAGACTGGCGGGCTGGGGGCGGACGTGGCGCGGCGGCGGCGAGGCGCGGCGCGGCTCGGCGGCGGGCCGCGCGGCGTGACGCGCTGCAATCAAAGCAGCCGCTGTCTCCTGCCCTCTGTCACTGCCCTCGCTCCCAGAGGTGAAGACTCAGGCATCGTACAAAGAGCTACAAACATATGCCTTCAGTTGTTTGCCCTCATACCGAAAAACTCTTGCTTTTCTTTTTTGACTCTTTGTACTGGTGGCTGCTGTTTCCATGCGTTATTCCGTTGTCCCTGCAGTGCCCCTCCTCTCACCTGCCGTTATAATCATCAGCATTGCACGACTCAGCCCCACTTCCCGCCCCCGCCCCCGCCCCCCAGCGGCGGCGGCGAGTTGAAAGGACCCGGGCGCGGCGGCGGGGTGTGACGCGTTCAGTGGGTGTGACGTTCACCGCCGTCGCCAGGACATCTGTTGCAACGGTGGATACTGAACATGGTGCTAGCCGATCATTTCTCGCTGGGGTGCCAATGTACTGGATTCATCCTGTCTGGACGACTGGCACATATGGGTATATGTCGGCTAAAATGTAGACAGTTTAGACATAATTAGGATGCTGGTGGCCTGGAATCTTTTAAAGGTTGTTATTGGTCGTCAGCTGTCCAAACATCATAAGCGCAACAAACGCAGCAGACAAATGTTCCTCTACACTCCAACACTCGCATGATCACCAAATTTCTAGCAAGTTTTCCTAGAGGGGCGCTATTACATGATAAGCAGTCGCGTGGGGTGCGTTTTTGTTTCACCTCCAGTGGCTGGATCGATGCAGCGCCGCCGCTGCCCGGCCGCCAGCCAGTCGTGAGCGCCAGACCTAGATGCTCCATTTGCCCAGATTGGAGCACCTAATTTGGTTACTCTGCGATAGGAGACAGGTTGATTGCATTTGTGGAGGGTGACAAGTACGCAGCGCTAAAGATGCTCCCGATTAGAGGACAGATGCTGCATTGTGTTGATTGAAGGTCTGGATGGACAAGGAATTTCACCAACAAATCACCATTCCCAATAAAGAAAAACAACAGCAACAAAATTCAGCTGCAAATTATTTTATGCCGACCGGCTTGAGATGGAATGCCAATGATATTCTGAAAACATATTGATTATAAATTCAAATTATCAATGAAAATCAATGAATCCATCAATTAATCAGAAAACCAATCATATTCTCCAACAGAAAAGCTTTCGTTGCAAGTGCTGAAAACTGTCAGACCGGTCAAAACACCGTCCAAGGGAACTTTCACTCTCCACCACCACGGCGAGTGGAGTCGCTACCCGCGTATTTGTCGATGCTGCGCCCAGCCAGTACTGTTACGTATTTGTCGATGCTGCGCCCAGCCAGTACTGTTACGTATTTGTCGATGCTGCGCCGAGCCAGTGTTGTTGCGTATTTGTCGATGCTGCGCCGAGCCAGTATTGTTGCGTATTTGTCGATGCTGCGCCGAGCCAGTACTGTTGCGTATTTGTCGATGCTGCGCCGAGCCAGTATTGTTGCGTATTTATCGATGCTGCGCCCAGCCAGTACTGTTACGTATTTGTCGATGCTGCGCCAAGCCAGTACTGTTACGTATTTGTCGATGCTGTGCCGAGCCAGTATTGTTACGTATTTGTCGATGCTGCGCCCAGCCAGTATTGTTGCGTATTTATCGATGCTGCGCCCAGCCAGTACTGCTACGTATTTGTCGATGCTGCGCCCAGCCAGTACTATTACGTATTTGTCGATGCTGCGGCGAGCCAGTATTGTTGCGTATTTATCGATGCTGCGCCCAGCCAGTAGGGTAGAGTGGGGTAAGACGCATACATTAAGGGAGAATTCGTCTGTACCGATCCTGCCAGGACAGAATTACTTTATTTTTTCTTCGTTAAGTTTTTTAATAGTTTTTCTGCACTCAGATAAAAATTTGTGATTCTGACACGATGCAAAGTGTGCGAAATCTATTTTTCTTGAGACCATGTAAAAGGCGTTTTACCCCGATAGCGGGGTAAAACGCCCAAGTCCCGGATTAAAAGGCCGTCATAAAACTCCCAGCGTATATTGTACCTTTTGCTTCACGTGAACAAATAGGAACATCATTATACTTACGTTGTAAGACAATTCAGTGACAAAATTGGTAGGGTGAGCAGATTTACATCGCATAGAGTGCAATCGCAACTTTAAGACAGATTGTTTTTATGTCCGGAGAGGCAAAAAGTAACAAATGTTTGCTGAAAAACACCGGAGTTTACTGGGCGCGTCCAATCATGCCCAGGTTCGGATCAGAAAGGCTGCTACCAGAAAAAATATTAGATGGATGCTACAGTTCTTACATCAGCCTGGACATAGTAGCAGGCGTCTTACCCAGGTGGGCGCGTTACCCCACTCTACCCTACTGTTGCGTATTTGTCGATGCTGCAGCGAGCCAGAATTGTAGCGTATTTGTCAATGTTGCGCCGAGCCAGTATTATTGTGTATTTTTCGATGCTGCGCCGAGCCAGTATTGCTGCGTATTTGTTGGTGCTGCCGGTCGCGGGCTCAGTATTTTTGCTGGTGTATCCGCCATTGGTTTCAAAGCTGGTATCTAGGGGCGTAACTACCATCGCTGCCCCTGGTGCTGAAGCAGCAGCGGCTTCTTGGGTCAATAGTTAACAACCATGTCCGCTATGTCCCCTATACAATCTTGCGACGAAGGATGCGGACTGTGAACCCACTGACCTGCCTCTTCGGGTCATTACTTTACAAAATGGATTCCTTACTGAGCGGGTGCGTAGTGCCCGCGAGGTCTCTCCCTGCATATGGATAAGATTTTACCTACATATACATTTACATAGTATGAGCGACACGGCCCATCACGCTAACAAAAAGTTTATATCTCCGAAAGGGTGAAATATACCTTGATGGGGGTCTTTTATCAAGTTTCATTGACTTCGGTCAATATTTTGAAGGTCAAAAGAGGTCATAAAGGTGAAATTGACCTGTGCTGGAGACCTATTGGAAAATGCCGTGATTATGCTGAAAAATCCGTGAATACACCAGAAGCAGACCGATGTCATATAAGGAAGGTTCACACAATGCTCGGTAAAGGTTTGATGTCAAGTTCATTTAACCCTCGCCCCACCGGGGGCCATCGATGGCCCCTAAGGTTTTTCGGGATAGCAAAAAAATGACGAGGCGCAGCACCGTGATTGAGGACTCTATCTCTCACTCCATCATTTTCTCACCATCCCTGATTTTTTTTACTCCGGGTCACACAAGAACAGGTCACCAGACGAGGTCAACAAAGGTCACCTCACTTCAACTTTTGAGCTCTATAACAGCTACATTTCTGAGCCGATCAATATGAAACTTCGTGCACTTCATGACTCCTTTAGGGTCTAAACAATGTATATCCGGGATTTTAATTTCGTGACCTGAGGTCAGGTCACAAGGTGACCTCTCCCATTGCAAAAGCATTGGGAAAAGCTATCTTATGATCTTGTTGTCACAAAAACGATTGCGAATGGTCAGCTTGCTCAGAAAAGCGTTCATAGACGCTCTTTCACGGATCCCAGGGGCCATATTTACTCTTTGACCTCTCCAAGGTCATCCAAGGTCACCAGGGGTCAAAAACAGTAATCTGACAATAAAGTTTCACCTAAATAAGCTAGAGCACTGAATCAAACATCATCGTGTATGTCTCGTCACTGGTTTTCATTTGATATAAGGCAAGGTTACATTTTTACCTTTCGTGACCTCAGGTCATATAAGGTCACGAGGTGACCTGTGGAGTAAAACCACTGGCGAGAGGTCATTACGTTCCACATAGCGGAAAAAGTTCTGGCATTTTCCTATCAAATGTGCTTGACCAGATCTCAGTAGCTCTAATGGCATACGAGTTATGCCCAGTTTTCTTAAGCATTGCATATTTGAGTGAAAATAGCCTATCGTGGCCTAACTTGACCTCTGGAGGTCAAACCCTTGACCTGAGCGCTTAAACATGCGATGTAATTTCTTACTGAATTCACGCAGTCTTCCAATGCACTTTGCAGATTTGCGCTAACCCCCGTATTTCGGAGTTAGAGAGGGCCCTCAATGACCCTCGGTGGGGCGAAGGTGGCGCCGGACCCCCGATGGGGCGCGGGTTAAGCAAACTGGGGATAGCTCTCATGCCGTAAGAGCCATTGCAATCTGGTAAAATAAAGTGGATAGAAAAATGCTAGACCTTTTTCAGCTATGTGAAATATAATGGCCTCCCGCCAGTGGTTTGACCTCCAGAGGTTACCTCGTGGCCTAATATGACCTGAGGTTAAGAAAGGTCAGAAAGTGACCTTGCTGTATATGAAATGAAAGCCAGTGACGAGACATACACGATGACGTTTATTTCAGCGCTCTAGCCTGATTATATCAAACGTTATCGTCAAAATACTTGTGTTGACCCTGGTGACCTGTGATGACCTCAAATAGTTAAAAGGGCAAATATCACCCCTGTGATCCGTGAAAGGTCTCCAGGAACGCTTTTCTGAGCAATCTGATCATTTGAAATCATTTTTGTGACTTTTAGATCATAAGACAGCTTTTCCCCATGCTTTTTCAATGGGGGAGGTCACCTCGTGACCTGACCTCAGGTCACGAAATCGAAACTCCCTGATCTACATTTTTTAGACCCTAGAGGTTTAATGAAGGGTAGGAAGTTTCAAAGCGATCAGTTTAGAAATGTAGCTATGGTAGAGCTCAAATGTTGAACTGAGGTGACCTTGGTTGACCTCGCCTGGTGACCTGACTTTGTGTGACCCGGGTTAAAAATTTTAGGGATGGTGGAAAATGATGGGTGAGAGATGGAGCCCTTAACTGCGGTGCTACGCCTCGTCATTTTTCTTCTATCCCGAAAAAAACCTTAGGGGCCATCGATGCCCCCGTGGGGCGAGGGATAAGCGTCTGTAGTGATCGCTACCTGTGCCCGCCCCTGCGCGGGGCCAGTGTGCCTGCCCTCGGGCGGGCCAGTGACATCAGAGTGGCAGACCGGTGACCGGGACGCGCGGGCGCGGGCAGTCGTAATCTGGGTACTGCCAGTGTGAGACCTCGGCTCTTTATTGTTCGATATGTGATGCTAACAATGTAGCTATGCCAGTGAAGACTCGCGTTTTCCGGCCGAGACCACATCATGGCGCAGCCGGCTAACTAATTACAATCATTTACGCTTGTGCCAGTAATTCTTTACTTACGAAACTACGCGTCAACATGGCAACTTCTGACGATTCGAAGCATCTGGTCTCTGCCGCGATCGATCCCCTTGGTAGTGATGACCTGTCGCCCCGCGAACGCCAACCAGCAGTGGTTCAACGGCTTCGCCTACGTGCTGTACCACCGGACCGGCTGGATGTGACGGCGGATCGCGGTGACGCCTTCTACCTCTGGAGGGAAAGATGGGACGACTACGAGGTGACGTCACGACTGCGTGAAGAGGAGTCGCGTATGCAGCTTGCGCAGCTCCGCGCTTGTCTTTCGGATGAAACGCTCCGCGTGTTAAGAAACCTTCCAATGACAGCAGAAGAACGTGGCAGCGTCGACGCAATTTTGCGTCACTTGGAGGCATACGCCGTAGGCCAGGTAAACGAAGTCGTTCAAAGGCTTCATTTCAATAGCAGAGTTCAGTCAGAAAATGAGTCTTTTGATGATTTCGTAACGGCTCTGCGTGATTTGTCCCGCACATGTAACTTCTGTGTCACATGTAACGAATCACTAATCAGAGATAGGATCGTTTTTGGCCTGAGGTCTCATGAGACTGTGCAAAAACTCTGCGCTATGCCTGGCTTGTCGCTGCCGAATACCTTATCCGTCTGCAAGGGCTCAGGAGGCTGCGTCACGGGACGCAGCACAGATCCGCGGCGCTGTCGCCGCCTCTGCCTGCCGGCTTCACGACGGCCGGGCTCGTGACGTCACCGGCCGTGACGTCAGCCCGCCGCCGGAAGCATCATCTGACTTCTGTCGGGCCTGCCGGGACAGCAGCCGTCACCCAGCCAGAGGCCATCGCAGCCGTGGCGCCGGGCAGCGGTCACCGGTCCGCACAGGGTCGGGACGGTGCGACCGCTGTGGACGGAAACCCCATCGGCGCGCGGAGGACTGCACCGCGCTTGGACAGGAATGTCGTCGGTGTCTGAAGAAGAATCACTTTGAGGTGGTGTGCCGGTCGTCACCCGCTCCATGCGCAGCAATGAGGAGCGTCGCAAATGAATGCGATGACGCCATCGATGACGATGACGTCGAACATGCCGCACTTGACGGTGGGTTTGCATCCGCGATCGTCGCCGCCACTGGATCCCAGCGGGCCCCAAGGATCGTCGTCAACGCCCGGGCCCTCCCCAGAGGCCGCCGCGTCAACGTCAAGGCACTGCCTGACACCGGTGCCGACATCACTGTCGCCGGCCCAGAGTTCGTCCGACAACTGGGAGATTATATGGAGAATCTGGCCCCGAGGACCACAAATCCACGCGCCGCAGATGGCCGAGTAATCAAATCGGCCGGCATCCTTCCAGTCGTCTTCGCACTGGGAGAAGCCGAAGTGGAAGAAGATGTGCACATCCTCACTGGAGTGGAAGGAGTTCTTCTATCCTGGGACATCACCAAGAGACTCCAGCTCATCCCAGAAGACTACCCGAAGCAGATGCGGAGTGGTGTGAAGCACCACGCTGTGGCCCATGTCCACGACATTGCCACGCCTGCACGCAGTCGGGAGGTTTATACACACGTCCCAGCTCGGCCACGGGAAGGGACGTCGACGCCCCGGCCGAGCCGACAATGAAACGCGTCATTGGAGGCTCCGAGCCCAGTTCAACGGTGTCGTCGTCGGCTACTACACCGCAGCACTCACTATCTACCATCGATGAGCTTTCCAGAGAGTTCCCCAAGGTCTTCGATGGCCACATCCGCACCATGCCGGGAGAGGAGTTCCGCATCGAGCTCCGAGACGACGCACGCCCCTTCTGCGTCACCACCCCGAGAAGAGTCCCGCTGTCTCTTCGCGGCCAACTTAAAGAGGAGCTGGATCGCCTGGAGTCGGAGAACGTCATCCGGCGCGTCACAGAACCGACGGAGTGGTGTGCCGGCATCGTCGTGTCGCCGAAGAAGGACGGAAAAAACATCCGGCTCTAGGTGGATTTGTCACATTTGAACAAGTTTGTTCGACGCGAGAGATACCAGTCTCCGACGCCACTGGAAGAGGTCTCATCGATCACCGCTTCAGAAGCACGCTGGTTCACCGTCTTCGATGCGCTGAAGGGCTACCATCAATGTCCTCTCGCCCCCGCCAGTCAGCTGCTAACCAGCTTTATCACTCCTTTCGGGAGGTACGCATACCTGCACGCCCCGTACGGAGTCACCAGCATCAGTGAACACTACAACAGAAGGATGGACGAAGCCTTCGAAGGACTACAACACTACCGCAAGGTGGTCGATGACGTCATCGTCTTCAGCCGGACCAAGGAGGAGCACATGCTGCACATTCGTCAGTTTCTGACCCGATGCCAGGAGAGGGGCATCTCGCTCAACCTAGCTAAGGTTCAACTGGCCCAGCAGTCGGTGAAGTTTGCTGGGTTCGTCGTCTCCGAGACCGGATACACTCCTGATCCCCAGCTGACCAAGGCGCTCTCACAGTTTCCTAGCCCAACAAACGTGACGGAGATGCGAAGCTTCTTCGGGCTCGTCAACCAGGTGTCTCCATTTGCTGAAGAAGTCGCTGGACTCCTGGGACCGCTACGCCCATTGCTGAGCTCCAAATTCGACTTCATCTGGACTGAAGAGCACCAGCGCGCCTTCGACGCCGCCCGGGCAGCGCTGGCGTCTGTTCCTTCCCTGGGCTTCTATGATCCCGGCAGACCAACCTCACTCGAGACGGACGCCAGCCGCCTGAAGGGGCTGGGGTTTCTCCTTCGTCAACAGCAGCCGGACGGGACATGGAGAGTGATCCAAGCCGGTTCCAGGTTCCTTACAGACTGCGAGAAGCGCTACGCCGCGATCGAACTGGAACTTCTAGGCGTGGCCTGGGCTGTAAAGAAGTGCCAGCTCTTCCTCTCTGGACTGCACTTCCAGATCGTCACTGACCATCGGCCTCTAATTCCGATCTTGAACAGCAAGACCTTAGCTGAGATCGAGAACCCTCGCCTTCAGCGTCTACGAATGAAGATCAGCTGCGTGGGAACCTTCTCAGCCTCCTGGAGGTCTGGATCCACTCATCAGGGGCCTGACGCCCTGTCTCGGTCACCTTGCCAGCGGCCGGAGGCGAGGACGAACATGCGGCCACCATAGCCTCCATAGTCACTGCGGAAATGTACAAGAGCAAGACAGACATCCGCCTGGAGGAGGTGCATCGAGCAGCAGTTGACGATCCTCAGATGCAGCTTCTAGTGACTACAATCCAGCAGGGATTACCTGACTCCAAGTTGCTTCTTCCAGAGCCTCTGTGTCCGTATTGGTCCGTCCACGAACGTCTCAGCGTAGACGATGGTTTAGCTGTGTGTGGCTGCCGCCTGGTGGTCCCTCATCGCCTCCGGCCTTCAGTGTTAGCCGCCCTCCACGACAGCCATCTTGGGAAGGAAAAG
Source organism: Lepas anatifera (assembly GCA_034440635.1). Classification (NCBI taxonomy): domain Eukaryota; kingdom Metazoa; phylum Arthropoda; class Thecostraca; family Lepadidae; genus Lepas; species Lepas anatifera. The sequence continues at coordinate 28,459 of JAOTON010001163.1, forward strand.
ACTAAGGCGCGGGCCAGGCAGATCGTCTACTGGCCCGGTATCGACCGAGACATCGACAACTTGGTCAGATCATGTCAACTCTGCCAGAGGGAGCTGCCTGCTCAGCAACGAGAGCCCCTTCTGCGCAGGCCCCCAGCAACGAGACCGTTTGAAGAGATTCACCTGGACTTTGCCGCGATCGATCCCCTTGGTAGTGATGACCTGTCTTTGCCTGGACTTTGCCGACCAGGCTAATCACAAGTACTTGGTTGTGGTCGACCGGTACTCAGGATGGATCGAGGTGGTCGATCTGGGATCCAGTGCGACTGCCAGGAAGCTGATGGCCGCTCTCCGAGACATCTTCTGTCAAGTCGGAGTGCCAGACACCGTGGTCTCTGATGGGGGACCTCAACTGACTTCATCTGCCTTCCGAGATTTCCTGCAGCATTGGCAGATCCGTCATGAGATGTCGTCACCGATGTACCCGCAGTCGAACGGCACCGCAGAGGCAACCGTAAAGACCGCAAAGAAGCTCCTGCGCAGATGCTGGGACCAACAAGCGCGACAGCTGAGTTCAGAGCGATGGACTCGCGCAATCCTTCAATTTCGCAATACGCCGGGGCCCAGTGGCATCTCTCCAGCTCAGCTGGTGTATGGGCGACCGGTGCAGGACGCTCTCCCCGCTCACCGACGAGCCTTCGCCGCACCTTGGCAGCGCAAGGCCGACGAAGCTGAGGTATCCGCAACTACAAGAGACGAACGTGTGGAGAAAGCCTACAATCAACGCGCTAGAGATCTGCCTACCCTACAAGTCGGCAACCAAGTGGCTGTGTGGGATCCACGCACACGCCGCTGGGATCGTCACGGCATCATCGCGGAGCAGCAGCCACACCGTCGATACCTCATCCGTCTCCGGAGCGGCCGAGTCCTGGCCAGAAACCGACGTCACATTCGACGCCGATTTGCCTACGCGTTGCCGGATCACCAGCAAACTACTCTTGAAGCACCAGGCTACATAGATCCGGCTCAGACGGAGGGAAATGATATCGCCTCCGGTCAGCGAGAACGCGGCGAGAACTCATCCGCCGGTGATGGTGCTCATGCAACACCAGCCGAGGTATCCGAGGAGCGTCGGCCACCTCGGCGATCACAACGTGCCCGACGCCGACCGCGGCGTCTCATCGAGGAGATTAGATTGGTCTCTGGTTATAAGTTTTGGTTTGATTTATGCTTAGCTCATTTGTTTTGTTATGTTCCTCTCCAGTGTTGTTCGATGTCCTGAGGGGGAGATGTAGTGATCGCTACCTGTGCCCGCCCCTGCGCGGGGCCAGTGCGCCTGCCCTCGGGCGGGCCAGTGACATCAGAGTGGCAGACCGGTGACCGGGACGCGCGGGCGCGGGCAGTTGTAATCTGGGTACTGCCAGTGTGAGACCTCGGGTCTCTATTGTTCAATATGTGATGCTAACAATATAGCTATGCCAGTGAAGACTCGCGTTTTCCGGCCGAGACCACATCAGCGTCGAAGTTTCTGGTGCTGATTTGGAATCTGAATTTTTGTTGGACATCGGACTACATGTTTTGTATTTTCTAAGCTTTCAGTATTTTAGCAAATACAAATTCCATAGGCTGATCCAGGGGCAAAAGGAGCACGTGCATCTCCCCTCCCTGTTAGCCCTCGGCAGTCACTGAAATTGTTATGACGGCCCCTGAAAAGGCCGATGGCGCCCCGCTGAAATGCTGCTTCCCTCCTCCGGGGCCCCCTAAGATGCAAGCATCAGTGCCCCACGATAGGAATTTGGCGCCCACCTGGTAGGATCTGCCGTCCAAAAGTGGCACGCTTTCCTGGTACCAATACTCCCCCTCCTGACCATGTGCCACCCCCCTCGCAATCGGCAATCCTGAATTAGCCTATGCCCCTGCTTAGAGTTAAAACTCGCCAGGTCAGGGGTAAATCCAGTCGTTTAGTTTGGGGGCAAACCCAGGTCGGAGTTTTTTTATAAATCAGTTGTGTCTCAATGGCGCTGGTTGGGTTAGCGTACGCGAAAATTACCTTTGTTTATATAGGGAAATATATTGGAAAACCAACGATATATGTATATATATATATATATATATATATATATATATATATATATACAATAAATCAACCAATACTATTTCTATATTTTCCCGGTCTCCAAAACATTTAAGGGCATTTCATACAAGTTTTCGAGGATCTTAACCCGCGCCCCACCGGGGGTCCGGCGCCACCTTCGCCTCACCGGGGGCCATCGATGGCCCCCCTCTAACTCCGAAAATATGGGCGTTAGCGCAAATCTGCAAAGTGCAATAGAAAGCTCGCGTGAATTCAGTAAGAAATTACTTCACATGTTTTAGTGCTCAGGTCAATGGTTTGACCTCCAGAGGTAAAATTAGGTCAAGATCAGCTATTTTCACTCAAATATGCAATGATTAAGCAAACTGGGCATAACTCTTATATCTTTAGAGCTATTGAGGCCTGGTAAAGTACATTTGATAGCAAATTCCCAGTAATTTTTCCGCTATGTGGAACGTAAAGACCTCCCGCCAGTGGTTTGACCTCCAGAGGTCACCTCGTGACTTAATATGACCTGAGGTCACGAAAGGTCAAAAAGTGATCTTGCGGTATATTAAATGAAAGCCAGTGACGAGACAAATACGATGGTGTTTGTTTCAGCGCTCTAGCTTAATTAGGTCAAAAGTTATTGTCAAAATACTGTTTTTGACCTCTGGTGACCTTGGATGACCTTGGAAAAGTCAAAAGGCAAATATGACCCCTGGGATCCGTGAAAGGGTGTCCAAAAACGCTGTTCTGAGCAGTTTGAGTATTTGTAATCATTTTTGTGGCTTTTATATCATGAAACAGCTTTTCCCCATGCTTTTCCAATGGGAGAGGTCGCCTCGTGACCTGACCTCAGGGCACGAAATCGAAAAATCCCGGATATACACCTTGTAGACCCTGGAGGGGTCATGAAGTGTAGGAAGTTTCAAATCGATCGACTTCGAAATGTAGCTCTTACAGAGCTCTAAATTTGAAGTGAGGTGACCTTGGTTGGCCTCGTCTGGTGACCTGACCTTGGGTGAGCCGGGGTAAAAAATTTCAGGGATGATGGGAAAATGATGCAGTGAGAGGTAGAGCCCTCAACCGCGGTGCTGCGCCTCATCGTTTTTCTGCTATCCCGGAAAAACCTTAGGGGGCCATCGATGGCCCCGGTGGGGCGAGGGTTAAAACTTTAAGGGACGCTGTCCCTGGTGTCCGTAGCGGCGGCTACGTCTATCATGTATGTTATGCATTAGCATACATGATAAGACATGATAGACGTAGCCGCCGCTATCATGTATGCTATGTATTAGCAATATAATTTTAAAGTACCCGACCCATGTTCAACCTACTGATATATAACCACGCGGTGAAAAAATACATTAGGTCTGGGGAATCCGATTTCTCCCTTTTGTTACTGAAATGATTTGAGTGCAAATTAGCAGCGTTCGGGTCGGCACCGGGAGCGCCATTTCAACAAAAGCGGCCATACTCGTTCACGTGCGACCGACCAGCAGCGTATCCACGGGGGTCTGCGAGCCCGGACCCCCCCAAGGCTCTTCCGACTTCGAAGTGCCGTCCTTCCGCCCATGTCGGGGGCTTTCGGCACCCGACACGGATTTTTGCAATCATTGGCCGCCACAGGCGCCGATCGAAGGCAGCAATGATCCTTGATCTGGCTTTTAGTACCAGTTCTATTCTCACCTTGCCGCTCCTGCCCATAGCTTCCCGCCCCTGCGTTGAAGCATTCGCCCAGTATGTGATTCAAGCAGCCCCTGTTTCGAAACTGCCGCCCCCTCGCCAGGGGAAGAAATCCTGCGCGTGACATAAAGCCCCCATCAGCCTGCTGCCCCCCTCGTCAGCCCCCTCCCAAACAAAAGTTTTGAGTGCGCACCTGCGACCTCCCAAGGGGTTTAAAACCACAGCACGACAGTGCCACTACCTGCTAATTACAGGTCCTGTTATATCCTGTGAGGTAATGGGATTTAACGTTTCTAGGAGGTGCCGGGGCGTATTGCAATAGCATTGCATACTGATTCAGGCAATGTGCCTTATCTTTAACCCTCTGCCATCTGTTATAGCATCTAAACGGAAGCTCGAGTCCCTCACTCGAACTTTTAATAGTATAATAGTATTATTCTTGAAAACGAATATGGGAATGCGCCAACAGAGGAAAACCAGTTTACTGCAGCTAGAGAACATACGTTTATTGACGCCTAGGTTTGCACAATAATTTATAATCAATGTACCCCTGGATTAAATTTAATGACTCGTGTCATGGCTCGTGGACATGTTCAAAAACGTTCGAAACGGAGCCACAGAGGAGGTAGAGGTGACTAGTGACAAGTGACCACAATCCAGCTATGCTGGAAACAAGGTATCAGGCAAGGGTCACAGAGGAGAATATAATACGTTATGGCTTATTCAAATACTATCCACCAAATGCAAGATCATTCAGTTCTTGTTGGACTGGATAAAGGCGCACCAAATGATATGAAAGCAAGGCATCCCGCTGCAGGTTCTGCAAGCTGCCCCGCAGTAACGAAAGCCATCTAAAGCCAACCTCCCAAAATCCATAGATTTCTAACCATGCATAATCAGGTGCTGGTGGAGGATGTAGACTCGCTCCGTGCCGACCTGGCATGGGCGGCGAGGGCCGGTGGTCCCCTCTATAGCAGACACAGCAGGGTTCGGGTGCATGGGGTGATCTCCTCCAAGCCTTTAACGAAATACTTACTGCGCGCGTGCTAAGTATTTGGTGTGTGTTTAAACATAACGAATCGAGTAATGTTTGTGTCATGATTAATGTATTTGTTGTTCTAACTGGCTTTCTACGAACTTCGATGTGGTTTATTCAAGCGGGTGACGTATTATTACATTTAGGTCTCAGGCGGCTCTGTTTGACCTCTGGGGTGGCGTGCGGTTGGAGCCCACAGGCCGGCTGTTACGTTCGGCGCTGCAGCCAGGATTGATGTGATCGCGTCGCTTGATCCGGAAGCAAAATAAGTAGGCACGTGTCGGGCTTGATGCAGAACTTCCTCCCGCTGATTGTTCAGCAATACTTTATGCTACCAGGTAAGAGAAGATGGATGAGACTTGGAGATGCTCGAGAATGCTAACAGTTTCACTAATTATGGGCTGCTAGACATCTGATACCTGCGCTGATGTGTCTGCCGGGTTGGCTTATGACATGGGTTACAATGGTTGCCTGCGTTCCACAGAAACGAATACAACCATGAATGGGATGGTTCAGCCTTCGAGCTTCGATCACATGAACCGGCAGAAACACCAGTGAGTGATGTACGTCACTGCAGCTCTCACTGCATCCGTCACTGTATCACCAATTATATTCAAGTATGCACTTTAGTTACACGCTCTGGTTTTACATACTGCTTTGCGGCCATATGTATGAATGTATTTCTTCATGTGTACATGGAGCATGGCAAGAAATATATACATAGTCAAAAAGTTGTTCCCCCAAATAAGCCTTCACACGTCTTAAATCATACGTCATATGCTGCTGACAAACACCAGATACGCACGTGGCGGGGCCGAGGATTGATACGCCTAATTTCATTCACAGATAAGAAAAATTGTCCCCAACTCACGCTGGTGTTGCACCAGTTCACGTCATCAATTAAAGCGTCTTCTCAGGAAAAACCGGACGTGGAGTGGAGGACCACAAGCGACGAAATAACTGGTAAACGTGTGCAAGGCCCGGGATGTAATCGTTCTGCGTTACATTTTGTGTTTCAATGCACTCAGAGCTGTCAATACCGGCCTGGCGATACCAGACTGCTCACTGGGCTTATTGGCTCCTGGATGTGACTAACGTTATATATTTTCTAGTGTCTTATTTTGTTACTCAACGAACAAACGGGACCAAAATGTAGAGACGTTTACACAAGTGAGATGTCCCGCATAAGTAAACACCACTTTTTCGGTTTATAAGGTAAGCACAGCTGTAAGGTAACAGAGAGTCGGGACGATTGCCTGAATGGTTACAAGTGAAGGCCCGCTCCACTATCGTGTAGCAACCAGAAGGCAATTACTCTCTCAGTCTAAGGAGTCCTGTTACAATGGTTATGGTCACGAAGCTCGTTGCGCCGATCTTACACACACGGACGCTCTTTCAAAGGTTTGAACATTAGTCTAACGTACCGACCTCTCATGTGTTCATGAAAACAAATGAAGTGATGATGTCATAAGCTGCTGCCTTCAGACTCCCCGCGCCTGCTCAATGCAAAAAGACCCTCCAAGATCTCAGAAGCAAGATGGATCACGACAACTCTGAGCAGATAAGCACTGTTTGGTATTTCGCTAGGATATGTTCTCTCTGATCCAGGGCAGGAAGTGCGTGATCCTGGTGTACACGCCCGGGTAGCCGGGTTTGGCGCAGCGGTTGCCGAAGCTGACGATGCCTATCTGCATCCAGTGGCCGAACTCGTAGTACACCAACGGGCCGCCAGAGTCGCCCTGCAACAGCAACACCGTTATGGTAGCCAGAATGAAACAATTGATGGCGTCACGTGCTATAATTTATTGCGCCTTCAGAAAAATATATATTTTTAGATCATTATGCACATACAGCACTGGAACGAAAGCGGGATGGCGGTTATTTTCAGCGTCTCATCTGAATGACGTAAGGCGCATAGTGAAGGAGCTAGGCAGTCCATTGTTTTTAGTCGCTATCATGAGCCTTGATCGATGCTGGAGTCGATCAATCAATGATCCTTCTTCCATTCCAGTGTTCATTTTATCAATTCTGTCGACATCGGTCAATTTAGTCAAAATTATTTTTGCCCCGAGCGATGAGGCAATTACCAAATGTCATATTATGCCTCCTCAACAACAAAATATAAGCATATTTAAGTTAAAACAGTTGAAAATCGAGAACCTAAATGCCCAAAGTATCTCTTGACTGGAGCTGTAATTCGGACCAAATGTTAATCATATACACCTAATAAAAAATAAACAACAAGAGGAAGCATTCCCCAACGCAGGGAAATATTTTACCCTCGTGATTCCAAGTGCAACCCGGTCTTGATGAATCTTGATTCACAGCGTCTTATCCTGTTTTGAACTTGGATTGACGAGAATCGGATAGAAGCGTGAAAAATATCTGAATGAGGAATTGTTGATGAACAGGATTCATCGGTAGATTCGGATTAAACTTGTGCGAAAAATGGGGTCAATGTCCAGAAATTATATGCATTGAAGAGGTGTTGCGTATTACACATGCCCTGCACGCGTATGAGCGTGTATTCGGCACACCAGTCGCCGTTTCACAGCGGAAAATTACGAATACACATAATGCATTGAGTGGTCTACTGAATAAAACTGGTGCCGAAATATGTACTGAATTAGTATGCCACGCAATGGAAAATCTGATGAGAGCCAGGGGCGTAGCCAGGATTTCGCTCAGGGAGGGGCGGCGCCCCGAAAAGGGCCCTGCGACGGCTCCAAAAGGGTCCTGATGGAAAAAAGGGCCCTGCTTGTTACAGAATAGAGTGCTGAAGAGGGCTTAAGAGGGCCCTGTCTGGTTTAAAATGCCAAATTTGGCCACATATCATAGTGCGGGCGAGCCGCGCTTCGCGCGGCTCGTGTCCTCAGGGGGTCCTTCGGGCCCTCAGGGAAGGGCGGCTGTCCCTGCCGCCCCCCTTGGCTACGTCCCTGAATTCATCGGATTGAAACTTATGCCACAGAATAGGCCAATTGACCGCTAGAGAATATATTCCGCGATTTTTCATATCGCTGACCTAGGGTCAGGTACGGATATTTACCTTTCTTTTGGAAATGCATAGGGAAAACAGGAATTGGGCTGTACTTGTGTAAATACAGCTGATGATACCTTCGTTTTCTTTAAGTCGTAACATCCTGGGTCCCTTTCCAAGTTCATGTTGCTATTTTTGACCCGTGACCTCTGAAATGTCGTCTGGAACTACTTAAGCAGTTCTTTTTACACTTGGGCCAATACCTTTGCACGAAATGATGATACAACTTTAATTTTGATACCATTACGTTTGGATTGCTATTTGGAGTCGATTGGTAGGTATGCATATTGACTGTTAGGTTGGATAGTGACCTGACCTGAGGTCACGTCATTTTTGTGTTTTGACCAAGCATGGTCATATCATACATCATTCGATTTGCCGTGACGAGAGTAAGCGAATGGTGCCTAAAAATTATTATCATTCAACTTTGTCAGGGGGTTATAGTTCAACTCGTGTCCTCAGGGGGGCCCTTCGGGACCTCAGGGGGCGGCAGCCCTGCCGCCCCCGCCCTTGGATACGCCCCTGCTAAAAGCATATCATTGCTGTCCCTCATGTCCTTTTGAACCCACTCCCCTTTGGTACCGACCATGCTGATAGTTCATTTTAATGTTTCTTTGCTGGCTGGACCTCATGGCGTTCATATTTCATAGAGACGTCACTCCATGTAGGTACGCTTTATAGTTACCTGGCATGCGTCCTTGCCACCATCGGCGTATCCAGCACAAATGAAGATCTCCTTGATTGGCTGGAAGTACGCCCTGTCGCAGTCCTTTTGCCCCCAGACAGGCAGCTCGGCGTGGCGCAGCACAGCAGACTCCTGGCCACCTACCGGACAGCAAGGGAAACACTGGTACTGGGACCTCGGACGAGAGATAATCATAGACGTTAGCCTGATTGCCTATTGAGCTCTTCCATACAATTATTTTGAAGCCCCAAAATGTCATCTCGACTCGAGCCAACTGCCCCAAACTTTCGCAGAGTGAGACACGTGCTCCTGAAACGGTGCTCGCGCTCGGTTTCACTCCCCCCATCCCCTCCAACTCCGGCTAAAGTAACCGCGTCAGTACCTCTCACGATGGGGATCGTCCCTGGTCAGGACTCGCGACTCATCCCTGGTCCTGGTTTACGACTCATACCTAGTCAGTACTCGCGACTCATCCCTAATTAGGAGTCACGACTCATCCCTAGCCGTCAGGATTCGCGACTGATCCACTCAGGACTCACGGCTCAATTCCGTGACTGAAGGGCTCCGTGCATTTTGCCGGCCCTTCTACGGCCTGGGTAAAAGGAGACACTTGGAGAAAGAATCTGCTGACGGGGTAAGGCCTGCAACGGGTCAAGGACTCGAGCTGATGTGGCCGGTTGCGCAAAAACGGCCGCCCAGGTCCGACGTGAGCAACAGTGACACATTCGCTCGGACCCCCGGAATAAACGTCCGACCGTGAGCAGAGGTGGTGCGCACATTGTACGTGCTCGGTCTTCAGAAGCCTGACAGCCAATGCGAACTGTTGGATCGGTTCGGGCTGCGAGCAGAGGTAAGCGACGATGGATCGAATGCTGCTGCTTGTTACCAGTGAGTGTAACCGATGAATTCGACACGATGCTCAATGACCTTGCGCTAACACATTATAAAAAGCGAGCACTGAAAGCCTGGTGATACGTTTTCTTAGGTGCAGTCATCATACGCTATGTGAGCCATGAGCTCGATACCATGGTGATTTCTAGCCCCGCTGAGACTGTTTTCATTCAGTTCTGACCCAGAGGCCTGTGGTGCATAAATTGGCGGAATTTACATGAAGGACAGGATGATCAGTGCGCCAGTGGGTTGGGATTCTGGATTATTACTATTATCCCCTCGCTGCCGTGGACCTCAACCGAGTACATTTGAGTCTTTAAGTCTTGAGTCTTGAGTCCTGGAACTATCCTAAGCTGGCCGCAAAAACCATCACGGTATGAATTTGCATACAAATATTTCTGATTGCGCCTATCAAATCATTCGATTTTGAACTGAGATCGCGGTATTATAGAATGCGTCGAGAAATCCCTGTTGACATATTACATTGAACCGAAAGTTCTTTGCATTAAATTTCCGTACACTTTAAAGCTCAAAATAAGGGATCCTAATGTCCTAATTCAAACTAAGAGGGTATCACTTTCCATCTCGTTGCAACAAATCCTAACTGCGTGACTGCCACGTATGTCGCGTGAAGAATGTTATTAATGACATCGCTATCGTGACGTTGACAAGCTGCGAGCGACACCCTGGCGGCCAGCCCCGTAATTACACGCAATGCTTAGGTCAACATCAAGTGAGTCGCATTGTGTTTGTACAACACTTCAAGTGCGAGGAAGAGGGTATAAATTTGTTCTGAGCGATTCAACGTCGACAAAAAATGCAGTTTATACATTTACTGACTTACGTTGTCTATAAATAGTATCTTTGGAATTTTGACAAAGTGGTCTCAGCTCAAGCAGATAGAAGAAAAACAACACAAAAGCTAAAGACAAGATAGCCTAAGGCCTGAAGCGATTAAAGTAATCTGAGGCCAGGAGTTTTCAGACGTTTGGGTAGCAGTTTCTGAAGCCAAGTGCTCTTGTGAGGCGTCACCAGCCGAGTGGGCCGGTCCGTACCGTAGTAGGTAGTGCCCCAGCCGATGACGGAGGGAGTGGCGCCGGCCAGGGAGTCCAGAGCTCGTGACTCGTACTCGACAGGCAGGCAGACGGGTACCACGTACTCGTTGAGGTCGGCACTTCGGGCTAGTCTGAAGAGGGCCAAGTCGTTGTAGAAGCCGTTTATCTGGAACAGAGCAGCATTCAGTGAGGAGCGGGTTGTCTGAGTAAATGATCAGATGGTGGCTTGGCAACAAAACAGATTGTCGTAAGGCGTCACTGCGTTACCTACCCTGTTTCAGCAGTTTGTCCCTGACCTGTAGATGAATCGCTTAATGCAGATACTATGCTGGATACGATTCGCCCTAATCAAATACGTATACTATTTAGATACGGTTCGCCCAGTTCTTACCTATCCTATCTGAAACTTTTTGGAGGGGAAGTCGCTTGAACTGCACTGGTGACCTAACCTGTGACGAGCCGACCTTAAAATTTTGGGAAAGCTGCAGAATTGATCAAGGATAAGGTGTTCCAAGTATGGCAGCACTTTACACTGCCGTTTTTGGTGCCGCCGGAAAATCCGAGGGGGTGTTACAGCACCCCTCACCGGAGAGAGGGTTAAGAAGGTGCCGGAACCTACCGTTTTCCCTTTCTGTGTAACGGAGAACTTGCATAAAGCATTCCTGTTTCGACTTACGCAAACACGTTAAGGCTTCACTTCCTTCTCTACCTTCAGTCACTGCGACCAGTGGCGATGCGATGATAACCCTTTTGTGGGGAATGAAATAATTGTATCAGACAATGTCCAAAACAGCGGAGTGTGAGAATTGTGAGTGTTCACCTTCGGTAACTTCCACCTGCCCCCATCTAGAGTGCCTGGAGACGCCTCTGGCCGGGGTTGGTTGCTCAATACGCGGGCGGAGCGGGTTCCTGTTGCAGACGACGTTAGTCCGTGAGAATCGCGGTCAGCGCTGCTCCGTCTGCGTCGAAAGTGAAGCTTTCCCGTAACAGAGTGGCCGGATCACCCCCCCTTCCCCCCCGGCCGCTGCTGAACCAACCGATGTTGATGACTGGGACACAAGCCTACGAGGCTTTGGAGTCGTCATGCCTTATTTTGAAGTGTAGTGTCTAATCCAATTTCCTTCAACACATCGAAGTTCAGAAGCATGTATCTGATGTCACATTAGGGCTGGGACAATCTTTCATAAGTGTCCCGGTTTAGGACGTGGACAGAGGCCAAATCATAGGTGACTTGTATCCGTTTTCGTCAGAGGTTCCCTTCGTGCTGCCCGAGGTCGCTTGGATTGCGTGTGCGTATTGAGGCGACTCGGGATGGCGTTCAAACTAGACACCTTCCCAGTTAAATATTTTTTATAATACCCCGACGAAAGAAATGCCATCAGCCCTCAAGGCCCAAATAAATACCGTGGTGGGATGTTAGGGTGCTGATCACTTCACAACGTGCGTCACAAAACTTGAAAACGTGTCACGTATTTTCTGTGTGCGAAATTAATCGCTGGATAACTGCCAACGGGGAATGTGGTGGAGCAGTAGTAGCACGCTGGGCTTCCACGCTGCTGGCCCGAGTTCAAATCCCCTGTAGGAATACTAAATCAGGACTTTCTGATCCCCAATCCCTTTTAACATGGTGAGATTGGCGGTGCCATATGACTTCAGCAGTAGGTGTGTAGTAAAGCCCCAAGGCTTCCCTTCAGGCCAACTGCCAACTGGTACATTAAGATCCAAATCAGGTGAGGAGAATTTGGCGTGACATTCCAGAATGGTGCGTCTCTGTGAGAGGCAGTCCGACGCTGTGACGCCTTGTTCGTCGTCAATCACGCAGCAGCCGTCGCCGCTGTTATCATAACCATTGAAGCACGTCACACTTTCCCTGGAGTATCTCGGTTGCCCACGGCGTCCCGGCGGAACCAGCCGACCGTGACGCGTCACACGGGAGAGCGCCTCGGCACTGCCCGGGCCGAGTCGTCACGTCACACCGCTGCGCTGACGAGAGCAAGTGTCGCCGATTAGAGATCTGAAGAGATGCACGCTTCACGCCTGTCACAACCCGGGCCGATGGCAATTGAGAGGCATGGGCCGAGGTGCCGATGAAACTCCACTCGTGAGGAGAAAATGCCCGGGCTCTCGAAGAATACGGCGTTGCAGGTCCCACGGAAGTTAAGCTTGTGATGTTGTCGCCGTGACTAGCAACCATTCCAATAAACATACTTGTCTCCTCTTTCTCTGTTAGAAAGGAAGTGATGGCGTGAAGTCAGTGAAATAGATATCCTTGCTTCCACCAGGCCCGTTGTTAGAACGCCATCAGGGGAAATAAGTTATATTTGAGAAGTCAAGGGCACGGGCGGATTAAGAGGGTATGGGGCAGGGGGTAAGGTGCCCCTGATCGAGCATTCAGCGTCCTGCGATGCGCTGCCTGACACGCTGCCTGCCTGCCTGCGCTGCCTGACACGGCTCTGGCGGCCACCTAAGATACCGTTGAATGTACTGCTCTTGATTTTTTGTAACGTCAATGGACGTAAATTTATCAGAAATAAAACTTTGGTAGGAAATGGGTTGTTCGGTATTAAGGCACCTTAGTTTTACTTTATAAATAGTTATCATATGCGGAAATCAATGATGCTTTTTTCTCCGGAAAATAACCATGTCACGACTTTTAGTTGCTACCGCACTCTTTTAGTACATTCACGTCGCGAACAATACGCGCATGGGCGGAATCTCCACGCCACCTTACCCGTGAATGGATTAGGTACAAGAGCATTAACATGGGCGCTGCGCCGTATGCGGCTGCCCTGACCTAACCTTGAAGTCGGGGTGGGTTCTATAGCTGGCGACGTTGTAGGTGGCTGGAGCAGAGGCGTCCTCGTCAGAGCTGAGGTCGTAATCACCCAGGCGGACTGTGAACTGTCGGGGATGGAAGCTGAAACAGAATCGGCTCAGGTCAGAGAGGTCAACACAAGGCTTCGGCAGTTGGCGCTCCAAATCACTGGTGGGGATAATGATCATAGAAATTGCTGGGGGTAAAGTAAACGCTGTAAACGTGTCCTTCTGGTATCAAGAAGGGAAAGCATGACAAGTTGGAGGCTGGGATGGAAACTTACACACACAGCAACACTAGAACAATGCAAAAATTTCGATAACATGGAAGATTGCCCCGTCTGGTTAAAGGACAATTACGTTATTACGGTTGACCTACATCAGGGCTATCGCGGCGGAGGGAGGTGAGATCACCTCTTGCCGTTGGCATCCTTGGTGCAGTGTGCGGCGGTCATGACGTATCGCTCGGAGATGAGGGAGGCACCGCACCAGAACTCCTTCCTGCCGTTGCCATGGAGATAGATGGCGGCCATCCACGGCCACTGGCCGGGCCGGGACGCGTCGCCTCCGACGATGCGGTACTCGGGAGCCAGCGGCTGTCCGCACCCTGACCGCGACGCCAGGTGGCGCTGGCATCACACTGGTCACGCAGCTCATCCAATATTTGCACAGTGGCGATCATCAGTGGAGCTGAAGGGCATTGGTGCACCCATCTGCCTTTGAAATGAAATTTCCTTTACATAACAAGAGGGATTCTTTATCACTTTTTCACACAATGCCACGCGCCAATGGCGATTTTTTATTACTCCACTATTACGCCATAATGGTATCCCACAAGAAAGTAATGGTGTGCAGCCAATGACAGCTATTTCCAATTCTGGCCCATTTGTCTCCAACTTAAGTGCACTGCATATTGTGCCAACTCATGAAGTGCGGGCTTCTGTTGACGTCTGACGTCTGCCATTCTGGTTGGTAGCTAACAATCAGACTATACCAACACGCCGAGAAATGTGAAACACCTTGCCTGCGTTAAAACTGATCCCTTCGATGAGCTGTCTGCTTACGGATCTGCGACTGGCCGGGCTTCTGAGGTCGGAACACGGTAGGAAGCTGCGCCGCTGAGGTCGGCCGCGGTCGCTGTGGCCTCTGCCCAGGTGAAGGCCGTGGCCTCGAGGTCGGTCGCGGTCGCGGCGGTCGTCGCGTGGTCGCCGGCTGCGACGACTCTGTAGTCGTGCCGTTGGGCACTGCTGCCGATGTGCTGGGACTGGCGGGCATCCCGTGAGTCTCATGCGAGGGGATATGAGCTTGTGATATCTTAACAGAACAGAACAAGGTTTCATTTCACGCCATGTTTAATTAGTCGAGCATTTGCGTAATCTCCCCCAGGCCCAGAGTGCAAAGAAAGACATGATTTAATCACATGGCTCATGTTTTGTTCAAGTGTTGAAGCTATCTGTGTGAGACATGAACTACGGTGTAAGAATTTTTTTTCATGCTATATAGGTAATGTTCGCCTCTGTCTCCATAACTTAGTGATGATTTCGGAAAGCATCTTCGAAGTAAAAATGCTACAACTCACCCTGGACAGCATACTCCTGGAAGAAAGATCTGCTGGAAGCAGATGCTGGACCGGAGGTTGCCCAGGTCCAGCAGCAGCTGTGGGCAGGCGCTGAGGTCGCGGCACTCTCCAGCCGTGCCCTGCGGCGTGGTGCACGCCCTCGCGCTCGACGTCGAAGCTGCCGTCGGCGTCGCCGCCGTCGCGTCCTCCTTATCGCTGGCGGAGCCGGAGCCGCTGCCCGGGCTTGAGCCCAGACCAAAAACGATGCGGCCGTCCTCGAAACTGACTGGATCGCGAACAGACACAAGGTGATTGACCAGTGGTCGCGAGATCGGCGCCAAAGAGCTCGTCACGTTTGGGTCTGCGACTCGAGAACCGGCTAGGTACAGTGCACTGTTCACCAAGTCCTTGAACAGGCCCCGTGACTCGCCGTCGCGGTTTGTCGTCGTCGATGCGTCAGTATCGTCGCGGTCTATGTCGTCGTCATAGTAACCAGACTCGGCGTCGTCAGCTGGTGAGAGGGCCAGTGTTATCTCGCTGGTCATGTCAGTGATCGCGCTGCGCATCTCATTGAACTGATCCAACGCCGAGTTCACTGTCGTTTTCACCATCCGGTGGTTTTCACTGCCTAAAACTCTACGACCGACACGATCGATCGCAGATCTGATCATCGGCTCTGTTTTTCTGCGCAGCATTTGAGCCCCTTCGCTGACTTTGGGAACTACGTGAGTCTGAACCATATCAACCACATGGTCCATGCCATCAGCAACGTCAAGGGCCATGCGAGCCGTGGCGTCCGCCACCGTTGGTAACACCACAGTGCGCATGCGCCGGTAGCCTCTGCGCGCGCTCCTTCTGACACTGGGTATGACCCGACTGCGAAGCAGATGAAGGTGGCGCTCGGCAGAGCGTCGTGCCGCCGGCAGCAGCTCCGTGCGCACGTGCGTCACCGACCGCTCCACGGCCGGCGTCACGTGCGTCCCTACGGCGTCGGTCAGTGACGTCAGTCCGTCAGTCAGGGTGCGCGTGACGGCGCGGACTGCGCTGCGGACTGACGTTGACTGGGGTTAGTGAGTTGTCAGTGAGCTAGAAGAGGTCAGTCGTCAGGTTACAGGTGCTTCGACACACGCAGTGGTTAGTTCTGGAGGAGCAGGCGCAGTGGGCTAGGGATTTAAGCGGTGTGGAAAGGGATGGAGGTGTGTCGCCGACCTTCCCGGGCCGAAATTGTCAGCTCCAGCTTTGGAGGGCATACTTGCTGGAATGAACTGATTATCTAACACTATGTCCCCAGGGGATGTACTATTATTATCGTGAAAGATTAGCAAGGCGCCACAAAACTGGCCGCTTTCAACTTTTAGATACTTAAATAAAACATGAGCAATATGCGTACTTTACGCCCATATCCACTGCGTGTGTTAAATGGGCTCGATTATAGTGATTATAGTAATTTCAACCACTGTTTGTACTCACCGCTGCTCGTCTATTTTATCTGACTGCGTTTTGAGAATAAATAGTGTCTTTATGGTATACAGGAATCTATACAACTATTACGAGCCTTTTATTACCGTATTACCTCGGTCCCCACAAAACATACTACCAAAGAATTCAGCCGCATGCAGCGCCAAAAATAGTGTCTTATGGTCATAAGTCTAGCACGAATACGATTCGCTAGTCAGGTGTTAAGTGTTCAAGAGTCGACGTCAATGTCAATGTGCAAATTCTCCTAAAAGGAATCTCACCTTTAGACAGGTTTTGGTTAACTAGTGTGTCAGTAGCATTTGATTGCGATGATTTTATTATTATTTTTAGCACAAAATTATTTTAAAAAATCAAGTATGCACTTACCCGGTGCTCCTGCATCGGTCCAGTCACTCACCGTTCACTGGTACGAAGGCCTCTCGTTCTATAAGGCACACAGAAAAGGGCGAATGGTTAGATCTTTGCACAGCATGTATAAACCCAACAACCGATTAAAAAATTAGGCAGCAAGTAGTAGGCCAAAAAGAGCTGAGGTGGACAAATGGGCGACTGGTTAACAGGTGAAAGCTTATCAGCTCCCAGCCAGACCAACAACCCTGTGTTACCGATGGGCACGCAAAGAGAGAAATGCTGAATGTATTCCAAAGTTACACATACGCAGGGGCGTAGACTTATATCGCACGGGGGTGCCACGGGCGCCCGATTGAAACGTCGGAGCAGTGTTACAACTTCCTGTATATATCTATCTTGCTTTGCATTTTAACACGCGCCCCACCGGGGGTCCGGCGCCACCTTCGCCCCACTGGGAGCCATCAATGGCCCCCTCTAACTCCGAAAATATGGGGGTTAGCGCAAACCTGCAAAGTGCATTAGAAAGCTCGTGTGAATTCTGTACGAAATTACCTATATGTTTAATCACTCAGGTCAATGGTTTGGCCTCCAGAGGGTAAGTTAGGTCACGATAGGCTATTTTCACTAAAATATGCAATTCTTAAGAAAACTGGCCATAACTCTTATGCCATTAGAGCTACTGAGATCTGGTAAAGTACATTTGCTATGAAAATGCCAGACCTTTTTCCGTTATGTGGAACGTAATGACCTCCCGCCAGTGGTTTGACTTCCAGAGGTTATCTCGTGACCTAAAATGAACTGAGGTCACTAAAGGTGAGAAAGTGACCTTGCCGTTATCAAATGAAAGCCAGTGACGAGACATTTACGATGATGTTTGATTCAGCACTCTAATTTGATTAGGTCAAAAGTTATTGTCAAAATACCGTTTTTGACCCCTGGTGACCTTGGATGACCTTGCAAATATGTCCCTGGGATCCATGAAAGGGTATCCAAGAACGCTTTTCTGAGCAAGCTGAGCATTTACAATCATTTTTGTGACTTTTAGATCATAAGACAGCTTTTCCCCGTGTTTTTTTAATTGGTGAGGTCACCTCGTGACCAGACCTCAGGTCACGAAATCTAAAAATCACGGATATACACCTTTTGGACCTTGGAGGGATCATGCAGTGCAGGAAGTTTCAAATCGATCGACTGAGGAATGTAGTTCTTATAGAGCTCAAAATTTGGAATGAGGTGACCTTGGTTGACCTCGCCTGCAGACCTGACCTTGAGTGACCCAGGGTAAAAAATTTCAGAGATGGTGGGAAAATGAAGGGATGAGAGATAGAGCCTTCAACTGCGGAGCTGCGTCTCGTCAATCTTCTGCTATCCCGAAAAAGCCTTAGGGGGCGGGCCATCGATTGGTCCCCGGTGGGGCGAGGGTTCAGGGGCTCGCAGTGGTACCAGTTCAGTTTGCTGTTCAGGTTGTGTGTGGGAAAGCTGAAATACAGTTAATATTATACTGTCGGTATAGGTGTGGTGTTTATAGGCATTGTTCCAAATTTGAGTACCATCAATCATTTTCAAAAATCCACACTCCTACGCATTTGGATAATGTTTTGGTGCCCACACATTGCTCGCAACCTTTTCGAACAAGCATATACTTTAACACGCGCATTGACGGGGGTCTGAGCCACCTTCGTCTTTATGGAGGGGAGCGGGTACCCACCCTCATAAGATCTCGAGAACCGCGCTAGGTAGCAAAAAACGGTAAACGGAGTTGGATAAGCCATCCACTTCTCCATCGAAAAAATTTGTACCATTTGTTTTGTCAGGTCACATTTAAGGTCAATAGAGGTCAAAACATTCCGTAATAGGGATAACATGTAAATGAAGTTTTTCGGCCATTACATCTGAACAAGTAAAGATAGAGCAAAACTATTTGAGCTGTGTGAATCCTCACAGCAAGCCAAATCAAATGATATATAATATAACCTTGCTAGGTCAAATCAAGGATTTCACCTGACCTGAGGTCAGGTCAATGTCAAATTGGGCAAAATTCATATCATTAGAACCGCAATGACAAGGCAAATCTAATGCAATTAAAATGAATGCTCTATATCTATTCCTGACTAAGTTCTTTAGTTCAAACCATTTTTCCCATGTATTTCCAATGGAGAGGTCATAGCTTGTACCTGACCTCAGGTCATCGATATAAAGAATACCAGAACATATTTTAGAGAACTCGGATGGGCCATTATATGATATGAGTTTCAATTGGATAAGTTAACCCTATTCCGACTTATGCTATCTTAAATCTTTTTTAGGTCAGGTCACTTGACTTGTACTCGTGACTAGACCTGAGATGACCTAACTTTAAAAATTTGGAAAAAGTTGTAAAAATGATGAGGAAGCTGGTATGTCAAGTACGGCGGCGCTACGCGCCGCCGTTTTTATGTTGTCTCCGAAAAATCCTGAGGGGGCGGGTACCCGCCCCCGTCATAACGCGTGGTAATGCATCGATCGTTCCTTATCTTTGTGTTCCTAGTTATGAGCACATTGTCTTAAAATCGAGAGTAAAACAAACATCTCAGGCCCTGTAATACTAGGGAATTTTCATAAATGACGTCACTTTTTGGGCAGCGTCTCCACCGTCCCCCTCCTTCGTCATAGCGCCATTTTTAGGTGGATCCTTCCATATGTCATGGCGTCACTTTTGGGTGGATCCTTCCATATGTCATGGCGTCACTTTTGGGTGGATCCTTCCATATGTCAGGGCGTCACTTTTGGTGGATCTATCTATATGTCAGGGCGTCACTTTTGGGTGGATCCTTCCATATGTCAGGGCGTCACTTTTGGGTGGATCAATCCATATGTCAGGGCGTCACTTTTGGGTGGATCCTTCCATATGTCAGGGCGTCACTTTTGGGTGGATCCTTCCTATGTCAGGGCGTCACTTTTGGGTGGATTCTTCCATATGTCAGGGCGTCACTTTTGGGTGGATCATTCCATATGTCAGGGCGTCACTTTTGGGTGGATCCTTCCATATGTCAGGCGTCACTTTTGGGTGGATCATTCCATATGTCAGGCGTCACTTTTGGGTGGATCCTTCCATATGTCAGGGCGTCACTTTTGGGTGGATCAATCCATATGTCGGCGTCACTTTTGGGTGGATCATTCCTATGTCGGCGTCACTTTTGGTGGATCCTTCCATATGTCAGGGCGTCACTTTTGGGTGGATCCTTCCATATGTCAGGGCGTCACTTTTGGGTGGATCCTTCCATATGTCAGGGCGTCACTTTTGGGTGGATCCTTCCATATGTCAGGGCGTCACTTTTGGGTGGATCCTTCCATATGTCGGGCATCACTTTTGGGTGGATCCTTCCATATGTCAGGGCGTCACTTTTGGGTGGATCCTTCCATATGTCAGGGCGTCACTTTTGGTTGGATCCTTCCATATGTCGGGCGTCACTTTTGGGTGGATCAATCCATATGTCAGGGCGTCACTTTTGGGTGGATCCTTCCATATATCAGGCTGCCACTTTTGGTGGATCCTTCCATATGTCAGGGCGTCACTTTTTTCCGGATCCTCATTATCCTGACGTTACTTTAAGGTGAACCCTTTCCATTAAAGGCGTTCCTCTCCGCTTGCTCTGACGTTGGCAGTGTGAAGCCGGGCCAAAGATCATACTTTTTGTTTAAGTTCGACCCTAGTCCTAATTCTAGGCAGTTATCCTCTCCGTCAGACCAAATAGCGACTCAAGACTTAACAGTCACAAACCAACCACAACAGCAATCACTACCGGTCAAAGCCCACCAGTGGCATGCCACGTCACTTTTGGGCCAGCAGCCCTCCCCTCCCGTGACAACGTCATGACACGTCACTTTTCGGCCGAACACTCCCTCCCCTACTGTGAGTGATGTCATTTATGAACAACCCCTTTCATACGTTCATGAATTTTAAGTTATATGCACAAGCCTGACGTCTAGGCTAAGTCATATTAGTAAGTCGATGGCTTGTTCCTGTGTTTGGTATTTCTTTCATGCAGGAATCTTCTACAGGTTTCCACACTACATATGCTCCTTTGGTGCTGCGATCTAGATCTAGATATGGATGCTGTGATTTCGTTTGTAAATTAGCGTCAGCCCTATTAAATAAGGCCCAATTGTTTTATATTTTAGGAATAAACCCAGGGCTCGTAAAATTGTTTTGTATGACAACGAACAAAAGTGTTTACATCGTTAGCGCTGGACTTACTTTGTCTCTTTTGCCGAAAATCTTGGTGGCTGGAGCATACGAGAAGCAGAAGAAATAGTGCTTCTAACGATAACAGGTGACGTGATATCATATCTGCAACAAAAGGAACTCCGTAACAGTGCAGTTTAAAGTGCAGGCTGAAACACACGACGTTTGTCCCTCTGCCACTTCCCTGCTCCACTCTAGCGTTATGAAAGACCTCCGGAAAGGGAGATTGAATTTGAGACAGATTCATTAGCGATGTCATCAAGTAGGTGATGATTTGTTCATGTGGGTGACGTGGAATATATCTTAGAGTCAGGGGCATCGCTGTTGTTCTGATAAGCCACCAGTCCGGGTTCAGTCCCGGCGGAGCCACTGAATAAGTTGATCTGATTCCCCAAATCCTCCCAGTTGGCGACGTTGTATGACCTTGGCAGTTGGTGCGTCGTTAAACCCCAACAATTATTATGACTGTTGTTGTGAAGGATTTATTATTGCGTATTTGGGTCTTGCCGTGTATTTTGGGAAATGATTGGGTTGCTAAAATTTGAGGTAATGTCAATGACCACCATATTAACACGCCCCGGCGGGCCTTCGAGCCACCTTCGCCCTGGTGGGGGAGCGGTTTCTTCAAGCACCCCCTCGAAATCGGCTCCTATGTGGGGTAGCGAAAAAGAAACCTGGTGGATAGCCGATACAAAATCATGAGGAAACAGTATGGTCACTTTTTGGCTCAGATCAATATTGAGGTCATGCCAGATTAAAGAATGTGGCATATTGGAGAAGGGTTTCTGAGCTCTAGCGTCTGCCAGATTTGAGTTAGAATATTCTTTGGCACCATTCGCTTCCTCTCGTTACAGCGAATCAAAGGATGTATAATATGACTATACTAGGTCCAAACATAAAAATGAACCTAAAAAACCTAAACATAAGAAACCTAAGGTCAGCTCAAGGTCTCCATATATACTAACATAGTCGATATGCATATCAAAAGATTTTCAATAACAATCCAAACGTAATGGTAACAAAATAAAAGCGTTATCATGATTTTCTGCAAAGTTATTGTCCCAAATTGAAAACATGCTTAAGTAGCCTCAGATGACCTCCCAGACATCACAGGTCCAAACTTGCAACATGAACCTATAAAGGGGCCTAGTATACAATGATTTGGGGAATAAAAGGGTATTCTAAGCGGCATTTACAGAAATAGAGAAACTTTTCGGACAATTTCCATTTTCTTCATGCATATCCAATGAAGAGTCCATTACCCGTACCTGAACCTAGGTCATCGATATGAAAAATCCAGGAATATATTATGTAGAACTCGGTGGGCCCATTATGTGGTAAAAGTTCCAATTCAATAGATTCACCCTTTTCTTAATTATGCCACCTTAAACGTTTTGGAGATGTGGTCACTTGACCCGCACTGGTTACCTGACCTGTGATGACTCAACATTAAAATGTTGGGTAAGTTGCGGAATTGATCAAAGATAAGGTGTGCTTAGTATGGTGGCGCTTCGTGCAGCCGTTTTTTTCCTGCCGCCAGAAAAACCGGAAGGGGGCTTAAAACACCCCCACGGAGCGAGGGTTAAAAGGGATTTAAAACGTAGTGCACTCTAGCCTTCTCACAGACCTGTTTCGCCCGATACAGGGAATTGAAAATGTTTAGAATAGAAAAAACACTAAGATTTAAAGAATATTTCAATACCAGTTTAAAGTTCCATTAGGCGTCCCCGGGCAACCCTCTAAGAATATAGATCCACATCCCTGCACCTTTCACTAGTGTTTTTTATGTGGACAACAGTTTTGCTGAGGAGATGGTCTGACAATTTTTATGCTTTCTGACAAAGGGGGAGGGGTCAGCCATTTTTGGACTATTTCCGACAAATGGGGTGAAGGCAGTCCGAAAACCCCAGTTGTGGCTGACGTCAAATGAAGCGTGCTTATAACTAGGATTTGATCAGACATTACCTGACTACTCCAACAATACAGCATGCGTAGAGCGCCTTCGGCTCTTTAAGACGCACCAGCTGCTTATGTTATGAGGCATCGCCAGCGCTCACCCTGCTGGAATTGGGGTCGATATATTCGGGATCCATGGTCAGTATTCCCGTCGGGGATTTGAACCCGGGTCAGCGGCGCGCGAGCCGAACGCGCAAACACTGCGCCACCGCGTCCCTACAGAATTAGTAGTTTAGGCATCAGGTTGTGATGCCTTCCTATACCGTAGTCCTTTTGTGCACTTCAATGGGAACCAGCTGTAGCATTTGAATATTAGATATCCTGCTTTCCCCTAGATTTTAAGAACA
This sequence comes from Lepas anatifera, assembly GCA_034440635.1. NCBI lineage: Eukaryota > Metazoa > Arthropoda > Thecostraca > Lepadidae > Lepas > Lepas anatifera. Next base: position 51,632 of record JAOTON010001163.1, read on the forward strand.
ATGATGGTAAGATCTGGGCTCTTCTTAATGCAGATTAATTTACATACCAGTACTTTTGTCTTCTTTGATTTCCATTTCCAGGCCAGTGATATTTGTTTAACTACAACAGTATTTTTACCATGCACCTCTCTTCAAGTAGTCCCTCTTTTTATGCATCATCCCTCTCTTCAAAGTAGCTTAGCTGCCCTGTCGCTTCTAGGTAACGTGAAGCCCATTAACACGCGCATTGACGAGGGGCGGGTACCCGCGCCTCCCCCTCGGGTTTTTTGGAGATATGATAAAAACAGTGGCGCGTAGCACCGCCGTACTTGGCAAACCTTTTTCTCATGATTTTTGTAACTTTTGTCAAAATTGTAAGGTTAGGTCATCTCAGGTCAGGACACCAGTTCTGAGTACAGGTTAAGTGACCTGACTTCAAAAAGTTTAAGATAGCATAAATCGGAACAGGGTGAGCTTATCCGATTGAAACTCATATCACATAATTGGCCCACTGAGAACTAAGTTCCGGTATTTTTTATATGGATGACCAAAGGCCAGGTACGAGCCATGACATCTCCATTGGAAATACATGGGAAAAATGGTTTTAACTGAATAACTTAATAACGGATGGTGATAGACCCTTTATTTTAACTGCATTAGTTTTGCCTTGTCTTTGCAATTCGAATGATATGCATTTTATCTAATTTGAGCCTGAACTGACCTCACGTCATGTCAAATCCTTGATTTGACCTAGCAAAGGTCATATTATATATCATTCGATTTGGCGTGCTGGGAGGATTCATATAGTTTAAATTGTTTTGCTCTATCTTTACTTGTTCAGATGTAATAACCGAAAACCTTCATTTACATGTTATCCCTATGACAGCATGTTTTAACCTCCAGTGACCTTAAATGTGACCTGACAAAAAAATGGTACTTATATTTTCGATGGAGAAGTGGATGGGCTACCAAACGCCGTCTACAGTTTTTTGCTATCTAGCATGTTTTTGAGATCTTAGGGGGCAGGTACCTGCCCCCCGTCAAAGCGAAGGTGGCTCAGACCCCCGTCAATGCGCGTGTTAAAGCCCTGCCTTGCATCCGTGTCTTCCACGAATGCCAGGCAGTTTGGTGCTTTAGAATACTAAAGAAGCCCTTCACCGCCTGAGGGGATCAGTTGTACCCCTCACCACCAAGGTCGCCGTGACATGCGCGGGGCGGCCAAACGTCGAATCTGGTCGGGTCACAGTTTCATTACGTCCATTCCCAGAAGACAGGGCGGATCCAACCAGACTATGCGCGGTGCGGGCCGCGCAGCTCTTCTTGAGCAACATGCCTGAAGGGAGGTACTGACGTCTCCAGCGATAAGAGTGGTATTTCCGTTTTCTTTCATAGCGAAGAAATGTATACTGGTGTCGTTCGTTGTCTGTTCTGTCTCTCCTCTGTCTTTTCTTCCGGCGTTCGTCGTCGCTCTCTCTCTCTCTCTCTCTCTCTCTCTCTCTCTCTCTCTCTCTCTCTCGCGGTATCGTAGCTGTGGGACGGACGTGCATAGGTCAACGTCACGGCTGTTTGCTACAATCGCTGGGGCCAAGGACGCGACTCCATCCGCGGCCGGGCTGGGACGGACCTCTGTTTCGATTGCACTGCGAGTACACTTGTGAGAAGGGAAATTGATGTTAAGAAAAAACTAAATCAGGTTGGAACCCTTCTGAGGCACTCTTCTACTCTATCATTCGGGAATAATATTTTAGTGAACAATTAATGACTTAAACATAATTCATCGCGTTTCTTATGCCGAGCAAATTATTAAAAGTAAACGAATGACATCGAGGCACCTAACACATTAGAAATTATGAGGACGCTTTCCCCTGCACTTCCCTTACCTCTTTTATTTATGATATATTCTTCATTCTACTCATTAGCATCCTTTCCCATTCACCAACAACTGATCAGATCTAAGGCTGAACGGACCAGAGGCCACCATAAGAGCTGGAAACAGATTGCAGCATCAGGCAGCTGACAGTAGGTTCACTCGGCACTGCCTGGGCTCTTCAATGTCCCCACTGCTTCGGAGTAACGTGTCGTAGATTGGCGTATTCTGAGGGCTTCCCGGACCTCCGAGAGGATCGGATTACATTAGCCATGTAGTTAGTGTAGTTTTGAATCGCAAGAATCGATTTGCATTCCAAGTTGTGTCGGTTTCGTTGTAATTTCGAATGTGGATTGGGTCCTGATCGATAACATCGTGTGTAAACGGATGCGCCGGAATTCGTTGAGGACGCTTTATTTATGGATTGAATTGGATCTTACTTTTAACAGTGAGATCAACTCTACTGCTGGTCGGTAGTAACTAACCCCCTTCGGTTTTTTGTACTTTCTTCATCGCTATAACACGCGCATTGACGGGGTCTGGCCACCTTGCTTTAACGAGGGGGCGGGTATCGCCCCCTAGATCTTGAGAACCACGGTAGGCAGCGAAAAACAGTAAACGGCGTTGGGTTGCCCATCCACGTCTCCATCGAAAATATTTGGCTATTTTTTGTTAGGTCACATCTAAGGTCACAAAGTCAAAACATGCCGTAATAGGGATAACATGTAAATTCAGTTTTTCGGCCATTACATCTGAACAAATAAAGATAGAGCAAAACGACTCAAACTATATGAATCCTCGCAGCAAGCCGAATCGAATGATATATAATTTGACCTTGCTAGGTCAAATCAAGGATTTGACCTGACCTGAGGTCAGGTCAGGGTCAAATTATATAAAATGCATATCATTAGAACTGCAAAGGCAAGGCGAGTCTAATGAAGCTAAAATAAGCGCTCTATCACTATTCGTTACTGATTTATACAGTAAAAACCATTTTTCATGTATTTCAATGGAGAGGTCATGCCTCGTATCTGACTTTAGGTATCGATATCCAAATACCGGAACATATTTTAGAGAACTCAATGGGCCCATTATGTGATATGAGTTTCAATCGGATAGTTCACCCTGCTCTGACTTATGCTATCTTAAACTTTTTTGAGGTCGGTCACTTGACTTGTACTGGTGACCTGACCTGAGATGACCTAACCTTAAAATTTTCACAGAAGTTGTAAAATGATGGGGAAAAGGTTACCAGTACGGCGGCGCTATGCGCCGCCGTTTTTTGTATATCCGAAAAACCCAGGGGGCGGGTCCCGCCCTCCCCGTCAATGCGGTTAATGGTCAGAGGTGTCACTACTAGTTTCTCAAAATTTAAGCGAGTTGTATCCTGGTACACAAGTTGGAAGGCCTCCTCCCTCCATTTCAACCCGTATGGATAAGGTTGATATAACCCCACCCCCCCCCCGTCCGTGCGGAACTGTTGAGTCGGTTGCGAATTGACAGCGACGCGGGTCTGACCGCTGAGCTGGACTTTCGCCGTTACTTTCTGAGAAGTGATTGGCGCCTGATGCGTGCCGCCGATGGGCGAGCGGGCAGCGTGCCAAGCCGGGGGAATGAGATCCATTGGCGTCGGAGGCCGCCGGGCATGGACAGTTACAGCCCCGGGGCCGGCAGTACCGGCTTCCAATTTATTCTTTATCTTTTCTACCATTGCTGACTTTCAGAAAACTTTGTTTTTCTTTTGATTTCTTGGCTATTCCAAAGCATGTTTTCAATCCGTTCTTTTGGCTGTCCGAGCTTCTCCCCCGCCCCGATTCGGGCTGCCAATTGCCGCCCCTGGACACAGGGACCCAAACGCATAGGGTGGGTTATGGGTGGCTACTGGCCAGTCCGTCATTTGTGTGGGCAGTTCGCAGGGCTGCGTGGCGCATGTGGCAGCGATTGGTAGCCGCTGCGGTCAGTTGCTTGCTGCAACTTTGTGCAGCAGCTGCAGATGGCTGGAGCACGTGCACGGTCCGGCCCTGCAGCGGCGGCAGCTGCAACGCAGACTGGCGCGCTTCGCAAAATGCGTGTCAGCAATGTAAGTGCGCATATATTTTGTGTATTTTTTGCATAATTTTCATTCAGAGTTTCTCGGCAGGTAACTACATATCAATTAAATTGAGAGCATTTCTTGATACGTTAAAACATGTTCATTGACATTAAAAAAGGCATGCGTTAGAATTTAAGTCCGTAACATCTGTCCAGCTCACTTTCTCTTATTCAATGGCTCTATTGAAAAAAACTAGCTGCATCATCCAATATCTGCAAAAAAGTAATTCAGTGGAAATTCAACCTCCCACTGACCAGAACCTATAACTATTCTGGAACGGAAAATACTGCTGATTTTGGCTCACAGTTGACCTTCGGCTACTGCTGTCCAGGCAACTTTCCGATCTTTCCAAATATTAATACAGTAGAAATATTTTTGAACTATAGCCTTGAGTCACTGTCCCTCCCCGAATCGCAATGCCTGTGCCAAGAGTAATCCAGGTCTGAAAGGAACGCTGCATTTCAGAAGCGTGAGCGTCGGATGATCAATAGGCGATTAAGCCTGCTTCATAATAATCTTCTGGAATACAGTGGAAGCAATCCCACAGATACTAGGATCGCATAGTTACCTAAAATCAGTGATTCTCAACCTATTTTTTCCCCTTTAGCCATAAGTGTTGCCCTTTTTCAGCAGCTGCCAACATTGCGAGATCTATAATACAGCGAATATTGAATTCAAAGCTGCTCATGAAATGAAAGCTAGTGCTGCTCATATCAAGTGCTAGTGACAAGACTGGTGATATCTTCTCGATTCATGGACTGGGGTGGTGGTTCTGGATGGTTTAACGCTGTCACAGCAGTACAAGCCCTATACAAATCCTATCGGAGACACAAAGTCCAAGGGCGTTCTAACCCCCCCCCCCCCCCTTCATCTCCATGCCCATGGCCTGGGAGAGGTTAGTCAGGAATTCATCAGTAGGTCCGTTCACGCATCTGAGGCACGCTCCCATATCCCTTTTATTGAGCGTCCTTTTTCCTTTTCACTTCTTTTGTAATTTAGAATACATTAAAAAAGGCATTGCTTGAGATCCAAAGCCCAAAAAGTATTTCGAAGATCACATGTCTGAGAAAAAATGCATTTACGTTCATTGCGTACGAATGTAAAAGTAAATACTAATCGAAACATGCGTTGAAGAATGTATACTAATTAATAAAGTTTTTTATCATACACAAGAGCAAATCAAACAGGGAATTTGGCACTTCAGCTGATTCTAAGGTTATCAGCTCAACCGCAGTAAGTACCTTCCTAAACATTCAGAAATAAACAACTTTCAAACAGCTTCGTAGGAAATCAGACAAACAAGGGTGATGACACAAATTGATGAACATAATCTTAAGAGGGAAAAATTCATGAACAGTTAAAATAGCAACAACAGGAAGAGTCAAGGCGTATATATCTCGGGCTCCTATTACCTTGGTGATTTACTCATTCTCAACATAGGAAGAGTAAGAAAATAACTATGATGAATTCAACAGGATCTGGAAGCGGAATATACGTTATATAACGTCCGGAACACACTCGCACTCGCATATCCCTTGTATTTTGTTTCATTCTTCTTGTCGTTTCTTTGCAAACTTTCTGATCGAAAAGTTCATGTGAAAATTTCATGAAAGCAGCACTCACAAAGTATTGGTAATCATTTCCAGTAGAGGAGAACGTCATTTCTTCGTGCTCAAAGCGACTGACCTTCTGTAACTTCAAGGTCAAAGCTTGTAAGACTGTTCAGTCTGATTACTAGAGTGAATTGAGGTAGAGTCAGGTTTAACATCATGGTCGCAGCAACATTTAATTTTCCGAAATGTATCATAAAGCTGTTATTAAAGCCCTACTGCCATATACCTATTGGTCAGCTTTGATATTTAGTGACCTAAATTGACCAACTCCTGGTCAGATGGAGAAAAAAATCAGACTTTAAACAAAATAAGAACAAACACTTAACACAACACGGCAAAATTGTATTTGTGAAAGTATAAGATTAAAATGCGGTACGAAAAATATACCTAGGAGATGGACCCCGATTACTAGGAGGGCCCCCAGCCTGGGGGCCCCCGTCTCGCCCCCCACCTTTGGCCAAATCCTGGCTACGCCACTGATTTCAGGTGACCTCTAAGAACCTCGCGTGGCCCCGAAAATGCACGTCAATATACTGAACGTATAATAAGAACGTGGCATGTTTTTTGACCTGGGTAACTTTAAAATGTTAAGGCTTACTGTTTAAATGTAAGGTTAACCTTATTTATTTATATAAGGCTTAAATGCTTAAAATGTTTAATCTTACCTTGGTAAGATTTTCCTATCTGATAAATTTTAGGTCAAACTAGATCCTGGCATAGAGTGGTCGTTTCTAATAAAATCGTTGAAGTTATCAACACCCAGGCACCAAGCTCCTACACTGTTGAAGGTTTATCTGCCATTAAGTTAACATCCATGATATATTACATATTAACCCTTGCCCCGATGTGGGTGTTTGAACGCCCCCGTCGAGTTTGTTTTCCGGTGGCACGAACAAACGGTAGCACGAAGCGCCGACGTACTTGCCACACATTATCCTTGATTAATTCTGCAAATTTCCCCAAAATCTTAAGGCCTGGTCATCTCAAGTCAGGTCACCAAGTGCAGATCAAGTGACCTCACCTCCAAAATGTTTAAGGTGGCATAAGTAACAGAAGTATGATTCTATCTAATTGAAACTTATACCATATAGTTGGCCCCCCGAGTATTCCGAAATTTTTCATAGCAATGACCTAGGGGCAGGTACGGGTTGTGACCTCTCCTTTAGAAATGCATGCGGAAAACGGAAATTGGCTGAAAAAATGTTATAATTTCGTAGATACCACCTGGAAAATATTCGTACGCTCCAAATTATAGAATCTTAGGCCCCTTTACAGGTTCATGTTACACGTTTGGACCTGTGACCTCTGAGAGGTCATCTGGAACTACTTAAGCAGGTTTTCAGACTTTGGTCAATAATTTTTTAATAACTTTGCAGGAAATGGTGATGAAGCTTTTATTTTGGTGTCATTACGTTTGGATTTGTATTGCAAATCGATTTATATCATATTGGCTATGCTTGGTTAGATAGTGACCGTGACCTGACCTTAGGTCTGGCAATTTTTTTACTTTGACATAGTATATCAAAAATATATATCATTCAATTTGCCGTATCAAGAGGAAGCGAATGGTGTCTAAGAAATTATTCTAACTCTGTTAGACGCTAGAGCCCTGAAACCCCTCTTTAACGTGCCACCTTCTTTCATGTCTTACCTGTCATAATCTCAATATTGACCTGGGCCAAAAAGTGGCCATAATAGTTTCATAATGAAACTAATATATGATATATGTATATAATGTATGTGTACTAATATAATATATATGATAATTTGTATGACCTTTCAACCGGGAACACCTTCGTCCGAAATGACCTTCGTCACTGGAAACATGTGCTATATGTGAAGAACAATTCATGCACATTGCAATTCGTTTACTGATACTGCAGTTGTTTGCGCACTCGGGGCTGCTAAGAGCCAGCGTTAACGTTTTTTCGTTATCCCGCAAAAGAGCCGAGTTCGAGGGGGATGTTTGCAACCCCCTCCCACCAGAGCAAACGTGGTTCGGAGGACCACCTGGGCGGGTGTTAAGCCATGTATTAGTATTTAAAGGTCAACAGCTATGCTTAGCATCAAAAGATGTCACTGACTTTTAATTACTTTTGGGGCATTCCAGGACAGATCGACCAAGGCTTGGCACCACCATATCTAGAAAAATCTGAAACTTTGTCTTCGGGGTAGTTTTGGGCCAGAAACACGCCTGTGAGAATCTTAGCCCCCTCCGATCAACGGTGACCGAGTTATAGCCCGAGGCATTTTCGGGAGGTCACCCTGTAGACTTATCTTTGATGCTTCATAACTCAAAAACGCATAGCCTGATTAACAAGTTTTGTATATCATTGAACTTGTCTTGAACTATACTTTATTTTGAAAAAAGAAAATGTCAAAATTTGAAATTTTTTTACTTTTAATTTGTTTGACCTTTTCTTTTTTACCTAGCTCGACCTTTTCCCAGTTGAAATTGCCATTTTAGACACCTCAAAAATTTTTATTAATAAAATATCTTTCGATAAGAAAAATAAAAAATGCGTTCTTGCTATAAGTTCCAAATATTTAGCACCTAAGGTAGGTATGTAGACGGTTTTTGACCACTGCAGTAGTACAGCCTTATGTTTAACGCCGCAAACATAGTGATTGTTTTTGTAATCGGTTGCTGGGAATCATATTGCTTTGTCTTTACGAAATTTTCATCGTGCAAGTGTCAGAATTTGTGACAATTAACACGCGCCCACCCGAGGGGGTGGGCAACCGGCCTCCTCAGGTCTCTACAGGTAGTAAAAAACACCTTAGCGCAGCGCCACCGTACGCCATCTATCTCTAACACAACATATTACAACTTCTGGAAAAATTTTAGGTCTGGGTCATACCAGGTCAAACCGCCAAACCAGGTCAAGAGACTTAACCTCGAAAAAAACTTTGGGAAGTGCATCAATAATATCAAATTTAGCCTATCGTGGTTTGATTCACATTACATAGTAAGGTCGCCCAGCAAGATAATTTTTCGTAGCAGGATTTCTATGTCGATAACCGGGAGCAGGGTCAAGGTCATGGTCTTTCCATTAGAAATGCATGGGGCAATTGGAAAATTTTGATAACTTGAGAAAATTGAGAATTGTCGAGAATTGCGATGGAGGTTTTGTTTTTACGTTGTCGTGTCTGGCTTGCCACTGTAGTTTAATTAATATTCTTTTTACCATACAGACCTAAGCCTGGCTCTAGGTCAAAGCAGGTTAATTTTGGCATTTGACTAGGCAATATTATAAGATACATAATCCGTTTGGGCTCAACAAGAGTGTTCCAATGGCGCTGAACATTTCTTTCAACGGCTCTTCTCTGTCACCTATTATGCCACAAAATTTAGGTTTCCACTTTGTTCCTGTAAGAAATACTGTGACCTCGAGCAACCTCAAAGATAACATGACCAAACGATTGTGTGTAACATATTCAGTAGTGATTAAAACTGGCTGTTTAGCGGCATCACTCCCAGTGCACAGTGTAATTATTCATCTGGGATTCTGGGATCCGTGTCAGCTATGAAATGATCACCTTGTAAAAATATCATGAGGCAATCTGTTCAAGTGACCAAGTCGAATGCGTTACAATTTCAGGACACTTTTTCGCATATATGAGCAGATTCAAATTACTTTTTGGGAATTAAATTCTTTCAGACACGTTTGTTTACATTGCATGAATCCTCTCAAACGTATGCTGTGCTGCACTGGGTCACCTTGTATCGATACTATTTTTCCATCTCGGGGGACGATGTAATTGTGTGAGTTAGTGGTGCTCATAGGATAAGTTATATTTGTTTCAATTATGGATAAACTCGCGACATCTTTGTAAATTTTCGTTTAAGGCTGAAAGGTCATTTATTAATAAGTTCATTTGCCCTCGTCTCCCTCGAAACAATGGATCCCTTTCTATCACTCTTAATTGCTGCAATTTTATTTTTATAAATATTGTCCAAGCTGTTTCCAGTTCAGTTTTAGGAGTAGGTGTCTCACTAGAGTCATCACGGGACTTTTTACGGAGACCCCGACCCCACCACCCAAACGAGCAACTCCCACGATGAAGTGTTAATCAATGAACCAAATTTGAAAGTCCCACAAGGCATAACGACGACCGTCTACCTCAGGTCACACCCTCACCAGTCAGTTGCCAGCTGGCCTTCAGTATTTACGGTACCTACCACCTCCCAGTTGACCTAAATTATTTTTCCAGAAGTTGTAATATGTTGTGTTAGAGATAGATGGCGTACGGTGGCGCTGCGCTAAGGTGTTTTTTTACTACCTGTAGAGACCTGAGGAGGCCGGTTGCCCACCCCCTCGGGTGGGCGCGTGTTAATTGTCATAAATTCTGACACTTGCACGATGAAAATTTCGTAAAGGCAAAGCAATATGATTGCCAGCAACCGATTACAAAAACAATCACTATGTTTGCGGCGTTAAACATAAGGCTGTACTACTGCAGTGGTCAAAAACCGTCTACATACCTACCTTAGGTGCTAAATATTTGGAACTTATAGCAAGAACGCATTTTTTTATTTTTCCTATCGAAAGATATTTTATTAATCAAAATTTTTGAGGTGTCTAAAATGGCAATTTCAACTGGGAAAAGGTCAAGCTAGGTAAAAAAGAAAAGGTCAAACAAATTAAAAGTAAAAAAATTTCAAATTTTGAACTTTTCTTTTTCCAAAATAAGGTATAGTTCAAGACGAGTTCAATGATATACAAAACTTGTTAATCAGGCTATGCGTTTTTGAGTTATGAAGCATCAAAAATGAGTCTATAAGGTGACCTCCCGAAAATGCCTCGGGCTATAACTCGGTCACCGTTGGTCGGAGGGTGCTAAGATTCTCACAGGCGTGTTTCTGGCCAAAAACTACCCCGGAGACAAAGTTTCAGATTTTTTCTAGACATGGTGGTGTCAAATTGAAATATTTTTGGTCGTTTTGTCCTGGAATGCCCCTTTTATCAGTGTAATCTAAAACGTGTCTAAGTAAACCTTTAGCTTCCGTTCTCGTGCGCATGACTTATGGCTTGATAACCTTGACCTTCCAAGGTCAGTCAGAGCTGGTGACCTGACATGACCTCATTTGATGTGCAGCAGCACACGTCACCGGAAACACGTGCTGTATGTGTAGAACAATTAATGCACATTGAAAGGCGTTTAAAGATACTGCAGTTGTCTGCGCACTCGGGGCTGCTAAGAGACGTTAGGTCAAAAGGTGTTGCAAAGGCCACTGGTTGACTTATGAAGATGGCAGGCGTACCACTCTGCCCGTGGATAACATTGCAAATGTCCCAAAACATACTTCTGTGATGATCATTGTTAAAAGTTGGCTGAACAGCGCGTTAAGATAGTGTTTTACGTGATTTCAGCGTGTTTGGGTCAGATATGTGACCTTTCGAGATCACCCATTGAAGTAAGGTCAAAAACTGAAAAACCATCACAAAATTCGGGTTACGATCAGTGCGCTGCAGTTTCCCGTGCTACCTGCTGTTCTGGCCCATTTTCCAAGTGGCCGAGTGGTCAGATAGACAATAGCTGATGGTGATGGTGTAGAATCCTCACTAAGGCTAAGGTTAATTTGTTATTGATATCAGGGGCAGATCCAGCGGGGTCGATCTGCTCGAGCTCTTTACCCTTCCTCAAAAGCAAGACAGAGGGGGTTAAACCCTGCCCCCCCCTCCAAAAGTAAGCTATCGTTGATTTAATCGTCAGTAAAGCAACCTTGAAATTTTCGTTGATTTAGAGGGTACCTCATTTAACGTGAAATTCCCTTTTGAATAGGAAGAATACGCGAATATCTTTCCCGCTTTTTTATTGATCATATAGGAGTTGGTGCTGATTAAAAACGTGTGTTGCAAAAATTTTGACTCTGCAAGCCTTCATCTCCACTGGCTCAAATTTTATTAGAGCCCGACGTTGAAATAGGTTTGCCCGTCAAACCAACTGCCTGGATCCACCCTTGATAAATATTCCATGCGTCCCATTTTTGGTAAAGTTTCGAAACGTTCTCTGTCACCAGGAAGATTCTCCGACGCCGAGAAATAAAACACACCTTGATGTAGAAGTGTGGACGTTACGCAACGATCCTAGCATGAGTGCTGATATCGCTACTCAAGTCAGTCCGGTTACTAATACGACAAATCATTCTCTAAAATGTTTCAGCCTTATAAGAAACACCTCACAGGCCTGTTCGCTCTGGGATCTAATGGAGGCCGTGGAGGCGGCTGTATAAACAGGAAATGTTCATTCGGTGATGTTTCAAGTGTGATTGGGTTTATATAGTTAATCAGTTGTGCGATATCCGAGACTACCTATGAGCGTGTGTTTGAGAAACGGAAGCACTAAAGAGAAGGAACAATTTGGTGCCGATAATCGATTGTACCAACTTTGGGACCAACCAGCGCTTCCTCACCCAGATCACTTGCGATTAACGGTCTCACCTGTTGCTTCTTGGAGTTGCCTGATCGCTTTATCGTCGCCGGGTTCCAGGTCCCTGGTGCTTCTGCGTAATTTCTTCTAAGATAATACTAGAAATTCATTCACAAGCATCGCCAGCTCCAATATGGTAAGGTCTTCTTTGGTCAATTTGTGTACGACTCACTAACCAAACACTGGACACAGCGCGCTGACTGTGATGAGCTGGTGGGACGTCTCCTCGGCGGCTGTCGCTGGGTTGTTTTCACCGACGCTCGTCTGCGACTACCACTGTTCACAGCCGTAGTGCCCTGGGGACTGCCAGCACGGACCTGACACTGACCGTCGAACCTGCCACTGACCACCTCCCAGCTCCCTTTCACCTCGGCCGCGCCGCCCTGTGTCGGCCCGTCCTTCCCGCGCCTGCTGTGTGTGTGTGTGTCTGTGTGTGCGCGTTCTTCAATGTTGTTATGCGAGCGGCCACGCCGGAGGAGAAGATTTCACACGGTGGCTGCAGAGGAGGCGCTACGCTGCTCACACAGACCGCGCGCGCGCCGTCAGCGCGTCGTCGGACGGTGAAACCACTGCGGCAGGCCAGCTGAAACAGTCGTCATTGCTAGCCCACGCCAGATTTGGGAACTTGTCGCCTGTTTCATGGACGGTGCGCAGAAAAATAATATCCACTCCCTCAAACGTCCTATATGCATCCAATCATGTATGCTTGATTCCGCGATGTCCTAACACCCGGCCCGGAGGGCGTCTGAGCCACCTTCGACCTGGTGGGGCAGTTCAAACACCCCCCTCGAACTCGGCTCCTATGCGGGATAGCAAAAAAACGTGAACGCTGGTGGAGAGCTCTTAAAAATTCATGAGGAAACTACATTAGGCGCTTTTTGGCTCAGGTCAATATTAACCTTCGCCGGGGCGGGGGTATGTTTAGACCCCCTTGGGTTTTTCCAAAGTGACCGAAAAACGGTGGCGCGCAGTGCCGCCAAACCTGGTCTAGCTGTTCCTTCATCATTTTTACATCTTTCCTGGAAAATTTTTGCTCAAGGTCATGTCAGATCAGGTCACCAGGCCAGGTGAAGTGATCGCACCTAATAAAATGTTTAGGGCTGCATAACTAAAAGGAGAATTAATTGATTAGATTGAAACTCACGCCAAATATGAAGCCCACCAGGAGCTACAACATATGTTCCGTGATTTTTTATATTGGTGACCTGAGGTCATGTACAGAGCAAGACCTCCCCATTGAAAATGCATGGGGAAAATCACGAAATGAGTTTCTCTCAGTAAGTATGGATGGAATCGAAAAATCCCGGATATACATTTTGCAGACCCTGGAGGGGTCATGAAGTGTAGGAAGTTTCAAATCGATCTACTAAAAATGTAGCTCTTATAGAGTAAAAAGTTGAAGTGAGGTGACCTTGATTGACCTCGCCTGGTGACCTGACCTTGGGTGATCCCGGGTAAAAAAATTCAGGGATGGTGGGAGCATGATGGGGTGTCTCACACCTCAACCTGCGCCTCGTCGTTTTCCTGCTATCCCGAAAAAAACTTAGTGGGGCCATCGATGGCCCCCGGTGGGGCGAAGGTTTAGAGAAAATCAGGCCTAAATACCACCTACCTGAAGAGGTAGGACCCTATGTGTGAAATAAAAGCACTTTCTCATACGAATCGCGCCCCTGACATCAGAGCCACCACATGGAGAGCAGACTGGTGCCTCACCCCCCAGGAGAGAAAAGTATATATGGATAGCATATATGCTATCTACTGCTATAGGAGCCCTTGATTAGCATTTTATGCACGGCCTGTCTTTGATGTATAATAATACTTGTGGAGTTGATATTACTATGTTTATTAAATTGATCTGCTCTTGGATGATTTTTTCTGTAGTTACACCACCAATTTCCGTTTTGAATCCGCCGCTGAAAAAATCCTTAAGTTAAGAACGGTGCCGATGAGCCTGTTTTCCGTGGGTTGTGCCTCTATAAATTCGCTTACTTGTATCCACTCAACGCAGGGAGATCATGTCGGCGCCCACTCTGTCGGCGCCCCCTCCCCCCTTGAGTGGTCATCCTTTGGGAGCTGAAGGAGCCCTCGTGGGGATGGATGCGCTCCCTGGGGAGGAAGGCGCCCCCTCCTGAAAATCTTACACACTCGCTCGAAAATGGAATCTTCCGTCCCTGCTCAAGTTTAGAAAGGTGAATGTCGATTTCAGCCACAGCGGTATTGGGTAGTTTCATGATGAGCCTTAGAGCGTGTTGTCCAATTTTCCCCGATTTTTTTGGGATAACAATCAGAAGTGGTGTATACAGCTACCATTGCCGAAATTTACCCAAAATCCCGGTGCAAACGCGTTATCACATGTTTCTCGGCGCTGGATTCTGTCCCGACTGCAGCTGCCGGAGAGAGCTCTTACTTCATTGGCTTCAATATGTTATCAAATGTCACGGTCTCTCATTAAGCAAATAATTTCCATAAGGCTTAGTTATTTCCATTTTAGAAACATTAAAAGCGTACAAGCTGCCTATCATAGGCTGTCTCAGGATTTCTGATCAAGGGAAGGAGGTGGGGGCACATGTCCGGGGGTGCCATCCGGTCTACGGGGCGAACTTTTGGGCGGCAAAACCTAAAACCATCCTGGAGAGAAGGGGGATATGAAGCGACATTTTCAGGAGGGTGACATCGACCGTTCAGTAGAAAGGGCGCCATGACCATTCCAGGGAGTTCCGGTGATTGATTGGAGGACATGGGGATGGGAAAAAGGGCACCTCCCCTTTGCCCCCCATAGATCCGCCTATTTGGTATGCATATCAAAAATAAATGCAGCCAGCAGGCTTTCAGGTCGTACATATATCCAGCGCAATATGCATCCTTATAATTAACCATATTCAAGGGGATGAAATCTTACGCGCTTGTGCCGGAAGATACATGTGGGACTTCGGTATTTTCATAAGTATGCCGCAAGTCCCCTATAAGTAAGTGTGCCGCAAGTCCCATATAAGTAAATGTGTCTCAAGTTGCGGCATGCACATACCGGACTTCCGGCATGCAGCGTAAGATGTAGCTGGCCGGCTGTCATCTGATGCTGCATGCCTCAGATGGCAGCAGATTCTGCTGTTTGTAAAACAGCAGCCGCTCTCACGTCATCAGCTAGTGTTGCACATTAACCCTCGCCCCGCTGGTGGGGTGTATGAACACCCCACCTAGGGTTTTTCCGGCGGCACCAAGCGCCGTCGTACCTGGCACACCTTATCCTTGATCAATTCCACAACTTTCCCAGAAATTTTAAGGCTGGTCATCTTAGGCCAGGTCATCAGTGCAGGTCAAGTGACCTCACCTCCCAAAATGTTTAAGGTGGTATAAGTAAGACATGGGTGAATCTATCAGATTGAAGCTCTTATGCCATATAATGGGCCTCCACGTACCACTGTTAAACCATGACCTCTGGGAAATCTTGAAGTCTGTGTCTTTTACGCAAAATGGAACATTTTCTGGCGGTTTCATTGCAGCCTCGGCAGAGAAGTTGAGCTCTGACACAAGTAGCCAGTTCTTTCAGGGCTGATCTCAGGTTTCTCCGTAAGCGGCGCTGTTCTGTGAGGAGAGTGCCGCGTCACTCACCTGCCGGCGCCTGTCCCACCACACTTTCGCTGCTCCTGCTGCTTTGTTGTATCTGCACATGCCTCTGAACAAGCATCATTAGCACGCGCATTGGTGGGGGGTGGGTACCCGCCCCTCGGGGATTTTTGAGGATCGAGTAAAAAGGGCGGTGCGTAGCGCCTCCGTACTCGACCTACCTTGTCTCTCATCATTTTTAAAACTTTCTTCTGAGAACAATTGGGTTCAGGCCATTATAGTTCAGGTCAATATTGCAGGTTAAGTGACCTCACCTCTAAAAAGATTGAGATAGTATACGTAAGAACAGGGCTAATCTCTGGATCTAGAATTCATCTCGCATAATGGGCCTACTAAACTTCAAAATATATTCCAGGATTTTGATAAAGATGACTTAAGTTTAGGTACAAGCCATGACCTCTCCATTGCAAATACATGGGACAAATGACCTAAGCTGAATGACTTAGGAAAGGATGGTGGGGCAGCGTTTACTTTACATGCACTGAGTTTATCTCATCCTTACGGTTCTAATTTATTTATGTATTTATTTATTCAAGTAAATCGCCAACAGAACATGTTCCAATAACAGGCAAAGTCGATGTAAGTAAATTGAAAACTATATACACAGATTAATGACACACATGTAAAAAGCGGTAAAAACATCAAAATGTAAGTGATGATTAAGATGCAGCTGATGATAATACCGATGGGAAAAGTGACGTTAATAAAAGCTAAACAGTGCGAATATATGTAAGAAAATGTTTCCTAAAAGCGCTGAAAGAGTAGTTGAAAACATATGCGTTTCCCCGGCGCAGAAATGCATTTATCTCCCTCGGTATACGCTGAGGGAACATGGAAGGGTATTCAAATGATATGCATTGCAGCCTAATTTGAATTTGACCTGACCTGAGGTCAGGTTGAATCCTAGATTTGACAAATTGATTGATATACACATTGACCATGTAAGGTTAGATGGTGACCTTTACCTGCCCTTAGGCCAAGTCATGTTTTACGTTTTGACCTAGTATAGTCATATTATACATGATTTGATTCGCCGTAACCAGAGGACGCGAATGGTGCCTACAAAATGATTCCAACGCAACTCTGTCAGACGCTAGTACCCAGAAACTCTTGTCTGACATATTACGTTCTTTGACCTGTCATGACTTCAATATTGACCTGAGCCAAAAAGTGACGGATGTAGTTTCTTCATTAATTTTACCAGTGTTTACGTTTTTCGCTATCCTGCATAGGAGCCGAGTTCGAGAAAGGGGTGTTTGAACCCCCACCCCACTAGGGCGAAGTTGGCTCGGAGGCCCACGGGGGCGTTAACAGTCACCTGGTCCAAAAGTGACCACTATAGCTTCCTCACCACTTCTTATGAGCTATCTACCATCGTTTACGTTTTTTTCTTCTATCCTGCATAGGATCCCAGGTCGAGGGGGTGCTCGAACACCCATACCCCCCACCCCCTTCCCTCATCGGGGTGAAGAGAGAAGTATCGCAGGCCCATCGGGGAGGGCCTTAACTGCCTAATCTAACTTTTAATTTATATTGTTGGTGGTATGTATCCAGAGCCTTCCAGAGGTTTTTACCGTGAGTTCTTAACTATCCCATTTGTCGAAACAGTCGAAGCACGTTGCGCACCCTTTAGGTCATGTTGTCTCTTCATATCCGGAGTAATCTCGAAATCAATCTGATCCTAAATGACGAATATATTTGCAAAGTTATTTACCAAGTTGGTACACATTCGCCTCAGTGACATAGTAACTTATACACGCTGCGCGCCACAGTTAATGTACAGAGTCTTCCAAATCCAGAGCCAGGTAGTTGTATTTCAGCATTAGCTGAATCAGTGTGTTGGCTACACCCTCAGTTTGGTTCCTAATGTGCGCAAGCTCAGCTTTCTTTCCTGTCACCTGCCAGTCAGGTGGTTACTTGGGCTTTAGAGCGCATCAGCCTGTTCCTGTACACAACGCCAGTCTGTTCATATATCATTCTTATCATGCATAGCCTGTTATGCAGCGCTCAGCTGTGTGTCGATATTTGTCAGTAGGTACTACAGCATAACACCAGAACACTGCAGCGCTTCAGGGCCCGTACCCTGCCGGAGATAGGCACTTGCAGCAGGTCGAGTCCTCTGCTAGGCGTCCACTGAAAGAGCTTTCCAGCAAGTACAGAGCGACAGGGACCCCCTTCAGGGAAATCACAGAGTCGGCGCATGACGCCGACTGCAGCGCCATCTTTATTAAAGGCTATAACTGATGAGGGAAATAAAAAATTGAAGTTGATATGGAATAACAAGGAAGTATTGTTCACAGACGAGATATCGCACCTACCCCGTGTCTGGATTAAATCGCTCCGATCAGGTTTGCGATGTGCAAAGAAAGAATGTGTGATGATATTTTCTCTTCTCTTCAACATCCCTAAAAATATTATTCAGTCGCTAAAACGTCAGATCTTTGGATGCAGGATATTGTCGGAGGTTGTTTTGCCTAGCATACATTAAGCCTGATATTTTGCAAAATTAATGTCAAAATGGTATCCCAAGTTATCCCAGATCAGGTTATTGGGCCAGTTCGAGCCAGGTTATCTATAAATGTTGCAGCCAACCTCACTGGTGCGATTTATAGCTGACCATCTGAAACTCTCATCATATCATGGGCCGCTTTCTGGGCTCATTTGAAGATGAAACACAGCATAAGTCTTTCCCTTTATTACGATATCCCGACCATCGTACAGGCATGTTCAATCGTACGTTTGACCTATCTCATCACTACGAACCCCTTCTTTACGGTTGCTCTTTCCAAGAACAGTAGTTGCATTCCTCAGTGGCCACAAAATGATGTTTTACTCGCTGTTGCAGAACGCACTAACAAGTGTAGTGCACAGTGACAGGAACACTATAAAATCTTCAAATAAAATATTCGCATCCGTTTTAGCGGCTACCATACTACTGAACAATGTGTGTTACGCATCAACGAACGCCTATCATGGAACAGATAGCCTCGAGGCATGGGGATATTACGTACCCACTATACAAGACATCCACGTTACCGTTTTTAAATCAATCCAACTCGCAGCTTTTGTGATAAAATTCCTCGGCTTCATGGCCCCGGGTGTTCAAGTAGGTATAACACACAGACACATACACAACACACACACACACACACACATACACCACAGTGCAAAGTATAAATACATCAGGCTTTCAACACTGGTCGAAAAGAATTGACCGTTTGGGCACCGGGCATTACCGGGGTAAAATAATATATGTGGTAAAATGCATTCAACACTCTCACATAGTCCTGAGATAAGCCTATCTCCTTTGGCTGAAGGTAATGCCTCACACACACTCACGAGTGATCGCACTATCACTCCGCGCAGCTCCCCACTTTGCTGTTTCTTGGCATTAAGGTCCTCCCTTACATGAAGCCAGGAGCAAAGCATCTTGTTCAGCTTTCATTTCGTTAGAGGCCACGAGGAGCATCGGAAAGGCCCTTTTCCCGTTATCTGTGCCGCTGCCTATTGCTTCTAAAGTCAAAACACCTGAAAACATTCACTGGCAAAGCAACCACCTTGGTAACAGGTGTCCCTGACCGGGCAGAGTGTCGCGCTCACTCCCGCGGCGGAGATGGAGCGGGGTGCATCGGGGCAGGCGCGTGTGCTGGCCCTCTGTGCTCACAGTATCCGTGGAGTTGTATTGCTCGCTGCATCTGCACTTGTGCACGGTATCGAAGATCCCGATAGCTGCTTGGAAACTTGCGTGCGTGACCTGTTATGGCCAATAGCTATTTTGGATGGAGACAACACGTCTTGCAACACAGCATGGGCTGCTAGGCGTGTACCAGCAACTGGGCGTGGCCTCTTGGTCATGGACTCTTTGTCGAGAGTTTTGTTTTAGCTCGAACACGGGATGCTAGGTCACAGGTCAGAAAATATTAACTCCGAAGCATTTTGCTTACATCTCGTATTTAGCAAAGCTTACAGGAGTCTTCTGCGCGAACTGTTTTCGTGATAAGTTTTCAGTCACTCGGCACGTCTGCAGTCTCTAGTTTAACAGTCTCTGTTTTGAGCACTTGTTCAGAGATTGTTAACGCTGATGATTTGATTGATCCAGCCGATGAAAGACGACACCTTTACGTAGACGCCCGGTACGTCTTGTCTGCCACAGCCGAAGCCCTGTGCGGACAAACAGAGTTAACGGAACAGAAACACAGGATGACGTCGGGATGCGGATATCAACCAATCGGTATTTAACACGCGCCCCGCTGGGGGCGAAATTCGCCCCCCCTCCCGGTTTTCCCAGATAGCTCAAAAACGAAGAGATTCATAGCAACAAAACGTACAGGAACTTATCCCTGATCAATTTTACACATATGACCAAATTTTTGAGTTAAGGTCATGTCAGGTCAAGGAGCTATTCAAGGTCAAGTGACCCGACCTCAAAACCTAAAATCACGAGTTTGAAACGGTGCCCAGGGAACATCAGAGAACTGATCAGTTTGAAACTTCCACGATATGATAAGGTCATCAGGGTCTACAAATCTGCTATCTCGGATTTTCGATATTATTGACCTAAGGTGGGGTCATTTTTTGGTCACCCCATTATAAGTTTACGGGGAAAATAGAATGGGCTCGTTTTCAGTAAATACTGGATAGATAAAGCTGAAAATCCTCAAACCGTCTATTCTTACCACGATATTGACCATTAAGTTGAGTTTTTGAGCATCTGACCTCTCAAAGGTCATATCAGGTCACGGGAGCATAGAGTGATTGCTTTGCCAATAAATTCTCACTGAATTGAGATAAAGCTTCCATTTTGCTTGCATTGTGCTTATATTGTCACGGGGAGTCGATTGCTATGCACCATGACCATACCAGGTGACTCTGTGACCCTGACCTAGCTCGAGTTCAGGTCATTTTCACTATTTGACCTAGCAAGATCATATTATACATCATTCGATTCGCCGCGATGAGAGGAATCCAATGATGCATAAAGATTTTCTCTACATTCCCTGAGAATAGATCTAAAGAGAGAAACGTACGCTGCTCTGTTGTAAGCCTATGGAACCTTTTTTACCTATGCTGACCTCAATATTGACCTGACATAAAAATTATCCTTATAAAATCTCTTCATCTTGTCAAGAGCTTTCGAACACCGCCCGTAATTTTTCTTTAGCTTTCGTGGGGAATGCGATACGGAGGGGGCGAAAACGCCCCCAGCGGGGCGCGTCATGCCAGGGACCCCAGCGGGGCGCGTGTTAAAAGTCAGCACTTGGATGGTCTGATCTTTCTGGGATCCACTGAAACAAGCATCCTGGTTTCTAAAGAAACCCTTTCTAACTTGATGCTGATGCTTCACTCTACTTCATGGAAAGGTTCAATGAAGAACATATCAAACAGGTTTACCAAAAGTTGGACGATTCTGAGTTTTCCAACACCACTGCTGACAAGAGTTTACTAACTTTTTAACTTAGTCATTTTCAGGACACTTATTAAAAATAAGATACTTGAGCCCCAAACGTCTCTCACTTTTGTTTGATTTAAACCAGAAATGGATGGGATCGGAACTCTACGCGAGTTGGTAGTGTGTGTTTCTTCAGAGACAGAAAAGCTGGACAACTCGCCAACCAGAGTTGGTGACAGGTCCGAATTGTAGCAGCTATGAACTGCGACAGAAAATTATAGACGGCTTGAAAGCAGCATGCATATTGTCATCTTAAAGTGTACGGACCATGCGCTGGGCAACACAAATACAAGAACATATTTGCTCATTTTCTTAAAAACCAATTTGCTTTGAACGTTTATCCCCAAAAATTAAAAGCTGAATTTTGGACTGTGCATTTGAATGGTGAAAGGCCCTGGTCCAGTTACTGGTGTAGTTGCATGTGTGTGGGTGTGTTTTTGCGTTACTGTCATGTCCGGGACAGTGCGATGGTGATTTTTCCTTCGTTGGACTTACCCAGCTGACAATGCCTGAGAGCTCGTAGTAGCCATCGACGTTACAGACCAGAGGCCCTCCTCCGTCGCCCTGCAAACACCGTCCAGGCGTCACACACAGTCTGGCTCAGTGGAAAGTGCACCCTCTTCAGGGTTAGCTAAACTAATGCACGCAGGTCACTTCATATATGAATCACTAGTGGGGTGGGAACCGTGTGAAAAGTGGTTGGCATCGTTTAGAGGGAGTCCACCTCAGGGGCAGAGGCAACACAATATGGCCCATCTTTGGAAGCAGTTTTTAAAACCGCTCATGGGGACCAATGGCCTCCTGCCCCCCTCCCCCTCCCGTGATCATACGCCTATGTGTATCACTGAAAATCAGTCTTATGCGCTATCAACAGATTCAGGAACTGAAATCTGAACACATACAGGGGCGGATCCAGGTAGCCATTCTGGTCATTCCCTCTAACCTCAGAGCTACAAAATGGTATCCACTTTCGGCCGATTTTGGCTGATTTTCTGAAGAAAACAATATTTTCACGATTTTGCCTAGCTTCTCTCCTTCTAAGCGTGCGGCCTAGATCCGCCCCTGCTCACATACACCCGCTCTGTCCGTGATTGGATTGACAATGTAATCACGCCTCCGTCCGAGACGGGGCCCAGCGGACCGTTCGGCACCACCCACCTGGCAGGCGTCGTTTCCCTGCTCTCCTCCGGCGCAGAAGCTGGAGGCGGGCAGGATGAATATCTTCTCGGTGACGGCGTTGATCTTCCTCACACACTCGTTGTCGGACACGATAGGCAGCTCGGCTGCCCGCACGTGCAGGGGAATCGGACCAGCTGGAGGGTTCACCACAGTTACAGACTGCAGCTGACGGCTTGGCTTGTGGGCACATGCTAAAAGAGTGAATGTACATACATATTACGATGGATTAGCGGCCCTTCGCCGCCTGCTGCCGTTACCTGTTCCCATATTGATTTCTTACCTCTTTGGCCGTTAGAGATGTGCCTTCACGCTCAACCCTTTTTGGGGTCTCGGTGGGCGTGTCCTTTCCCGAAAGAAACACCCGCCGGCGTGAAGGCACGGAAAAAGGATGAGGGAAACGTATCAGGAAGTGGAGGGTGGGTGGGGAACGCGCTCGTCGCAGCCTTCCTGCACGGCGCTCACGACGCACTGCCCTCCTCTCCTTTCCCAGCCTGTGCTGAGCCGTCTGGTCGTGTTTGCCTCGGTTATCTCGGCGTCCCTGTTTGAACCCCCGGGGCTGGACCGGGTGTGTGCAGAGCGCCGGCGGCTAGGCCAGACCCGTGCTGAGCGGGTGGAGCCGGACTATCTCGATAACCTGGGAAGCCGTAGCTCCACTCAGTGTACCGACCGCAGTTTCCCGGATGATGTTTGCACGGGATACAGTGTACACAAGAGCGGGGCGTTGAGAGGCGCAGTCGCTAAGGTGGGTTGCCCGGCCGACCACTGATAGCAGTGTAAACATCCGAGAACCAGAGCACGGCCAGCTGCGGAGCGCCGGCGGGACAAGACCAGCTACGCCGGAAGTAGGCAGCCGGGGTAGTGTCAAAGTCCGTGGAAGGCTGTAGCTACAGATATCCGAGGCGTCGGTTGGGCGATCCAGCATAACAAGACGCCGTGTGGGGCGAACCAGAGATGCAAGGTCTGTGTCACTCCAGCCTCCTGAGGGGGAAGGAGGGATCCAGGGACCCGAGGCGTCGGGTAGGGCGATCCAGCACGCCGAGGCGTCGGGGCGGTCCAGCATCTCGAGGCGTCCAGGGGCGATCCAGAGACCCGAGGCGTCGGGTGGGGCGATCCGGCATCCCGAGGCGTCGGGGGCGATCCGATATCCCGAGGCGTCGGGGTCGGTCCGGCATCCCGAGGCGTCGGGGGCGATCCGGCATCCTGAGGCGTCGGGGGCGATCCAGATACCCGAGGCGTCGGGTGGGGCAATCCAGAGACCCGAGGCGTCGGGTGGGGCGATCCAGAGACCCGAGGCGTCGGGTGGGGCGATCCAGAGACCCGAGGCGTCGGGTGGGGCGGTCCGGCATCCCGAGGCGTCGGGGGCGATCCGGCATCCCGAGGCGTCGGGGGCGATCCAGTGACCCGAGGCGTCGGGTGGGGCGATCCAGCATTCTCAAACGATACGAGTCGAATAAGAGGACTTACCGGGTCTGGTGACCTCCGAGTTGAAGATGTCGATACTGAGCGGCAATAACACGATATAACAGCGATATCACAATAACGAGCGGAACGCGCTCGTCGCAGCCTTCCTGCACGGCGCTCACGACGCACTGCCCTCCTCTCCTTTCCCAGCCTGTGCTGAGCCGTCTGGTCGTGTTTGCCTCGGTTATCTCGGCGTCCCTGTTTGAACTGTCGCGGCTGTGCTCGGGTCGCTAACCTTGTTACCACCGGTCGGCGGTAACATCACTATAAAACAAAAATTTTCCTAATTGAGGTGCCGCCACAAAAGGGGATTGTATGTTCCTGATATGGGAAACTGGTGAGGCAACCTCTTTTTCTGGTTGCCCAACAATTTCTCGCCTTGGCTGCCCAAGCAACAAATAACTCCCGAAGTTAAAAATTGTGCTGGATTCGGTACACTATCGCGCGTAAGCATGACCATGCTTCCTTTTAGATTCCTCGGTAGCTACAGCTCTGTTTGATACCGACGGAAAATTAAGCATGAGTTGTATTGCTGGGTGCGGCTTCTGCCGAAAAATCCGTTGTGGCGCCCTTGCACGATAAAGTCAGATATAAGTAAAATGATGGATAGGAAAGTTCGATAAAGATAGGAACTTTTATCAAAATATAGAGCTCAGTTCTATGCTTTATTTGACACTGTTCGACTTTAAAGGTACGCTGGAGCCGTGGCAAACCGTGACCTCCTGCTATATATCACACACTGTGTTCATTTAACTCCAACTGGCCCTTAGCTTTTACAAGGGCACAGGTACATGTTGTAAACGCCCACGAGTACAGTTTCGGCACTGGTACTTACTTTCGCCCTGGTATCCGTATCCGGAGACGGTGCAGCGATTACCAGCCTGCTGCTCCACTCCGCGGGCCGGCAGACACACCAGACACACTCCCTCCTTCAGCTCCACCTGCCCCAGCATCGCCAGTTAGTACCGCGCTTCAACTGCTACCAAGCTAGAGAGTCGGTCACCCCTGGCTCACAATCTAACCTTACTGTTCGGAGAAATAGGGCACTTTTTCAAGACTCGGTAGTCGGTAGTTGTGTCCGAAATGCCCAAATCCTTTCATGTCACGGTCCTACCCTCCTTCCAGCGCAGTTCCCTCCATTGCCGCCCAAGTTCTCTTTATTTTGTCTCGTGGCAAGCGGGCCAACTCACAACCGAGCTGAATGTATATACTACATACATAAATGGGAGTTGGAAGCCCTGTTTACATGCGTGATGGTCCTCGCCAGTCACGCAACCGGTCGGCATGAGCGGTGCCCGGGCTGATATTTCCGGGGACAAGCTGCAACACCGGGCTATTGCATTCGTTTGTCTGGCTCAACTTCCATGTCTTTAGAGCACCAAATGGAGTGTCATCTTCATATCCCACTTGCCTTGTTGCTTGAGGCGCCCTGGGAACGCGCAAGTGCGCGTTTGGTACCGCAATGAGTGGCACTTAAAGACAATACTCGATTTGGTGCTCTAGGATGGAGATTGAGCCCAGAAGAAAGCAAGAACTATTCACTCCAGCCCTGGCGTCGTACATATCGTTCGGCTCCGTAGCTGGCCCGTACCATCACTCGGGTAAGTCGGGCTTCAGCCGGGTTTACCAGAGAAGAGTGTGGTGAGGACTAGCTGACGTCGTGGACCGATGCTCACCTGGCCATGCAGTTTGAGCAGAGCGATGTCGTTGTCCAGCGTCTGCGAGTTATGGTTGTGGTGAATATACGTAGTGGAGACTCGCAGTGTCTGCGCCCCTTGTGAGCCGTATTTGGAAGTCAGGTCATGGTCGCCGACTCTGACATAGATGGCGTCACCGGACCGTACAATGCTGGACAAAGACCGGATCATCAGACCACTTCAGCAGACTTTGTGCAGTCCAACACTGGATCGTCAGACCACTTCACGTGTTCGAGCTATTGGTATTCGTGATTTGCAAAATGGTGGACTAGCAATAGTCCTTCCTTCACCCCGGCTTACTATGAAGTCGATGACGTGAAAAAATCGTTTTTGATGTACGTAAATACTTACTCTTATTGAATCTGAACTGAATCTAAATTACCCTTATTGAATTACCTACTCAACCAAGTTCAAATAATCAAATTCAAAAACTCAACCAAGCATAAATAATTATTTAAAGTTTGTACTACGCACAAACGATTATAATCAAGTTTGGGTAGTACAAGCTTGAAGGACAATCTTTGTCGACCATGTGATAGTATGATAATGGAGTCTGCAGAGTTCATTTTCCGTTTCAGTGCAGACTGTGCAAGGAGTTTTGCAAACCATGTGTCCTCATTTTCCTTCTCTTAGCTTTAGCTGAAGCATAGGAAGGCATCACAACGCTTTATGGACCACCGTCAGGCAGTACAGTGCCGCCATCTCACTTGGTGACGCAGTGGGCCGCGGTAAGCACCCATTGGGTGCCGATGAGTGCTCCTCCGCAGAGGTACTGGTTCATGGAGTTGATGAGAGCCACGTGCCAGCACCACTCGCCCGGGATGGCGTCGCGGCCCCCACCACGCGGCCGTTACGGTGCGAGGAGGCGCCCTTCACGCCGCACGTGTACTTGTTGTGACGCACCGGCTGAGGCGGCGGCGGCGGCGGTGGCGGCGTCGTCTGGTAGATCTGAATCTGGCCGGGTCCTCCATCTGAAACCAGTCGAGGAAATGGACGTCAGTCGCTCAGAGGTGGCGGTGACAGTGCTGTATCCAGCAGTTTGCTTTGGAACGGCAGCAATGTTTCGTCCTTGTGTACGTGTACTCCACACTAGTGACATCTTCAACACGTGCTCTGTACAACGTTGCTTAGGTTTTTAACTAATTATTTCGCCTGAAATTATTTGGTTGTTTTTATTTAAGTTTTCTGGTCTGTGCATGTTTTATGTCTGCACCTTTTGTACTAAGAGTGCATTAGAATTGTTTGGAATTTTTGTGGTGTATAAGTCCGTTGTAGTTTTGGGTAATCTGGAGGGTGAGAAGTGGTGGGAGCTCCTGTACCGCAAAAAACGCGCTGCTCGCCACAGGCAGTCTGATAAAACACACCTGATTTCATCTCAGGTGTGTAGCTAGCTAAAAACAGCCGTTCTGCCTGGTGCAATTCGATGTTTTTTATTGCGATCAGTTTATTTCAATGTTTTGGATGTTAGAAAGGTTTCGGTCTTCGTAGCGTTATCTCACGTCCTCCAAGTAGTTTGTGTACTTATAAAAGGCGAAAAGATCTCGCCATATCAGTCCGGGTTATTTATCGTACAACAAAGAGGCAAGATCATGCCACTGTTCCGAACGAAATCCACCCCCTGCATGACAAATATATATGGCAACATCTATGTGCTAGATGCATCATAATGTTCGTGTGGAAATAGATAGATACAGTACATCAGTTAGCACGTTTGTGTGGCCCATGCGGAACAGAAAACTATCAATAGACACATTTACTAACAGGGCCATGCCAGGCGGAGCCCACCACCCACCGATTCTGGAGGGCAGGCCGGGCTGCTGCTGGCCGTGGAACTCTGGGTGGGGCGGCTCGAACTCCCCCTGGTGGTGTTGGCCCCCTGAGGCGGGTACTGTCCGTACTCGGCGTCCGCCCCGTACTCCGGCCGGTACTCCTGTTGGTACTCCGGCTGGTACTCCGGCTGGTACTCGCCGTTCGGAGGAGGCTGGAACGACAGGCATGTATTGATTACGAGCTTCCTACTGGTATGCAGAATACCCCAGGTTTACAATACTGGTATTTTATGGACCCCAGAAAGACCTTGGTTTGTTCATGACACTTCTCCGCGATTCACCAAGCAAAAACACAAAGGAGTGAGCATATGTAGAAATACTGGGCAATATTATTTCTGAATTCACCATGTGGATTAGTGAACATCATCCAATTATGCGTAATAGTGCCTCCGTAGGAAGCTGTGTCCAAAACCGCTGTAACACAACGCCGACGAAACTCGAAAGTGCGAGTCTTCTGGGGCTGGGACCTGGCGTGCGTCCCCACTACCCTGGGCAGTGCTGGGTACCGGGCCGGCTCCATATTTTAAGCCCAATACCTTACCAATTAACTTAATCGGCACCTGGAACTTCCGCGCGCGTGGGGAACACATTGTGATGTTCCTCAGTGGATGGCCAACGCATTTGAAGGCAATGAAGCCACCAAAAGCGGTCGTTTCTGGTAAAGACTTTCGGTCCTCCCATTATGAGGTGCTGCCAAAGGCTGCGTTTTAACGGTTGCGCCTCGCGTCTACGCTTGTGGCGGCGGTGGCGGGGTGCCACCGCTAAATATACTATTGACGCCCATTCGGGGATGACTTTTCGCCACAGCACGTCAGAGATCCCAGGGGAGACGAGTGAGGGTTCAGACCCCTCCCCCTGAATGTTGGGTATCCCATCGGGCTTGTAAAGGGCTTGTATTGCCGTGCCGTGCCAGGACCCCCTAGATCGAGAAGAGATATTCAGCCCTGCACAAAGCCATATTCCCTTCCAGGTTAGCGGTACGGGTTGAAACGTTACAGACATGAACAGACGGTGTAGTGGCAGATCTACCTAGCATGATTGGGGAGGGGAAAACAGTTAATATTGCTGAAACATCGTATTTCAACAAATGCTTTGAAAATATCTCTTTGGTTTTGAATTTCTCGCTCCTGACTCCAATTGAAGCGGCGAGGTCGCGTTATCCATTCTAGTTAGTCACTGTAATCACCCTGTGAAGTCTCGGCTTTCTTGACGGTTGTTCTTCTATGTGGCTGCCGTAGTGGTTCAGTTTTGTATACAAGCTACTCTGTGCTTTGTTTCATATTGTGTGCGTTGGTTGGGGTTGTTTTGGCCTGTTGCTTGCCAATGGGGTAAAAAGTGATCAACGTTGGCCGAATTTTTACTTTGATCTAGATGCTTTTAGAGTAAAATGTTATAAACCAACAACCTCGGCAATGTACGAGTAAAGGCTTTCAGCCAGCACGGCCTAGAGTTTATCTGACCAAACAGACGAGAACCAAGTCCACGCATCATGTCCAGCCCCACGTCACTGACCTGGTGCGGGTGGTAGTCGCCGCCCCACGTCACTGACCTGGTGCGGGTTGTAGTCGCCGCCGTCGGTGCGCTGCGGGTAGTGCTGGTAGTCGGGGTAGTCGGGACTGGCGCTGTTGTAGTACTGCTGGTCTCGCAGGTACCGGATAGCCGTCTTCTTGGCGCAGCACTGCACGTTCTTCGTGGGACACTTGAACAAGTCGGTGATCTCAGCGCGACCTGGGTGAGGAGACGCCTGAACTGGTCACTAGGTCGTGAGAGTGGGACTAGTTAGGCTGTTGTAGAACGCATTTGGGAAAACATGTGTTACCCCTTATATTGTTAGTGTTGCTCTGATATGTTCTAATTCAATGCATTGGAAACATTGCACAGTACATTTTGGCGCGATACATGTATTCTAACCCGTGAGGCAGCCTCTTTGAGTATATTACGGACAGTGCTAATTTGTCATCCAATGTAGATATCTCAGGTGGACACTGGAGTTTAAAAAGCCCTGCAAAACATGTGAAACAGGATATCTCCGATCGCGTGTAAAGATAATGCAACCCAATCGCACGATAGTCTGTTTATAACAGAATGGACCCGAGCCAGATAAATCGGCACCGCTTACCGAAGCACGTGAATGAGAGCACTGGCTTGATGCATGTGTCGGGGCAGGGCGGCCGCGGGTCCACAGGCACGGGCGGCGGCGGCGGCCGGTTGAGGGCCGGCCGCAGCGGCGGTCTCTTGTTGGCGTCCACCCGGTCTGGCTGCTGGGGAATGGATGGCGGCGGCCGCTGCGGCCGACCAGCTCCCAGCAGTGCCGGCAGTACCGCCTGTACCAGCCCGCTGGTACCTGCCCCGCCGCCGCCGCCCCCGCCCCCGCCCAGAAACGAGGCCGCCAGCGGTGCCAGTGAGCCCAGCAGGCCGGCGGCCCCGGCGCCGCCCGCTCCGCCGCCGGCGCCGGCCGCCGCGCCCAGCGCCTGGTTGAGCAGCGCCCCTATCGGCGAGCCGGGGACGGTAGGGCGTGGAGGCCTGTCAGCGGCGCCGCCGGCCGGCCCGTCCTCTTTGTTGATCTGACTCTGGCGGTTATCGCAGCAGGCCTGGCCCTTTTGTACAGCCCTTGTTTTGAGGCAGAAGGCGAGCTGGGGGCTTGCAGAAGGTCTTCATCAGGCCCGGCAGGCAGACTCCAGGACACTTGGCGGCGGGCGCAGGTTTGGGCGTTGTGGTGGCAGTGCTGCCGGCGCTGGATGCTTTCCGAGAGAGACAACAGCGGCCGCCGTTGTTACACTTGACGCTGCTGTCGATCCGGTCACACAGGTAGGAGAACAGGCCAGTCACACACTGGCCGGCACACTTCTTCTTCTCCGGGATTGTGATCGTTGTACTGGCTGGAAAAAGAGGAAAGAGATAGAGACGTTGAAAAGTGCTGTTGATTTATCCCTGAAAGAGAGACGATCCCAACGAACTAGCCGGTGAAATATAAAAAGGTGGAAATCGTAATTGAAGTATTTAGGTCTTTTAAAATGACCTTTAATATTTATTTTGCCAAATATACAAAATACGGATATATGCACAATTAATAATATAATAATTTGTTTGCATGTCTACGCCTCAATGTTCCGGCCATTGAAATGCTGTCCGACCTCGCTAACCATCACAGAGGCCCCATAAAACTACGACATATAACATGAAGTCGTTTAAAATGAATTCAAGATCATTAAGAAGAATTAGATAACCAAATATAGTGAGTAACCCATTTGAAGCTCACCCGGCTTCTTTGCCGGCTTCTCCGGCTCCGGTTTGGCGGTTGGTTTGGGCTTGTTTCCCAGCAGGACGAACTGCTGCGGTACCTCGTCGACGCCGTCGAACAGATCTTTGGAGACGCAGCAGCGCTGGTCGTCGGAGCAGACGCCGGGCAGGTCCAGCGCGGCCTCGCAGTAGTCGGAGATCCTCCGCGCCACGCACACGCCCGGGCAAATGGCTGCTCCGGCACACCGCCGGCTCGGTCAGCACAGGCCGCAGCTCAGTGGAAACACTTATCAACACCGAGCTGTGCCTGATGTTTCCAGTAGGGGTTCTAATTTGAAACTTGTGGGGAGGAGCCTCAGGAATTTTCCAGTAATTATTCTGTTCATCCATGCTTAGTCGATATCTTCAATTACCTGAGTAACTTGACATTTACCCATGTCTTACGTATCGCCATAATTTCTGTAATAATAATCTTTTACTATAGCACGCTATGTTTACTGGTTTATTTGCTGTTTCTATCATTCAAATTTCAGCGACAAATGGTTGGAAACGTGGGCTGTCTCAAAATCCCAAACGGACCCACACCTGCTCTCGTCCTCTGTTCTGAACAGGGGCAGCTCGAACTCACAGGCACCAGGTTCTCCTCTGTCCCTTCCCCGCCCGGGACGCGGACGGCGGCCTGAGAGCCAGACTCACTGGTGGCGGCGGCAGCGTAGGGCTGCGGCTGTGGCAGCGTCTCCTCCTGCTCCGTCGGCTCGGTGTCAACCTTCTCCGCCGCCGATGTCAGCGCCATCTGCACCGACTGCGGCAGGTTCTGCAGGGCCGCCGGCAGAGGCGGCACCGTCGCCGAGGTGGCCGTCGACGGCCGCCGTGTCGTCGTCGTCGTCGTCCGGTGCTGCGGAGTTTCACGTAATAGGGATTAGAGTGTTGAGGTGATAGAATATCTTTCAAATTAAAAAGGTGTAAGACATGAAATGTAACCGCAAGCCTTGGACCACATTCCAACTTTCTTAGTGACATGTTCCATCCTGTTCCTCCAAGATAAAGAAATATATATATATATATATATGTTTCGTTGAATGTTACAACTTCTTTGGCGTTGATTAGTTTCTTCGTGGTCGACTCAATTTTCGTATTAGGCTTCGATATTCTCGTCATGTGTAAGATATTAGAAAGACATAATTCGACAATCGGTCTTATGTAAGAATATTCATGATATTTTGACAATACAAGCTACAATTTACAAAATAATAAACACAAGAATATAACAATGGTAGATTATCCACATGGATCCCTTTTAGTTTTAATTCAAAAGAGTGGAACGTTGCGGTCTGTTTTGTGGACCCTCTACTTAGTGGAAACAAAAAATATCTAAATAAATATTCCCACTATAGTGTGAACTAAATTTTCCTATCGTAAAGTGTTAGTGTAGTGAGCTGTTTTGTCTGAATGTTTATGATCGGCGACTTCTTGCGAATGATGATGGTTTCAAGTGTTGTTAGTCGTCGCCGGTCATTGCAGTGTGCTATGATCTTAGTGTTAGATGTGAGCATGTTGCGAGTGAGGGTGATGCTGTGCTGGTCAAGGCTGTGTTTCTTAGGAGCACCGTCTGGTTAGTATTGTTGTTACAACAACACTAACCAGAAAACCACATCACTGAAACAAACCAACGTAGTATACCAATACAAATGTACTGCCGGGGACTGTGCAACCCGCGAGGTATACTACGTTGGTCACACCACCACTACACTCAGCCGCAGACTGACAATGCACCTCCAAGACGGTGCTCCTAAGAAACACACCCTTGACCAGCACAGCATCACCCTCACCCGCAACATGCTCACATCAAACACTAAGATCATAGCACACTGCAATGACCGGCGACGACTAACAACACTTGAAACCATCATCATTAGCAACAAATCGCCGGTCATAAACATTCAGAGAAAACAGCTCGTCACCACGCTACCACTTTACGATAGGCAAATTTAGTTCACACTATAGTGGGCATATTTATTTAGATATTTTTTCCATTAAGTTGAGGGTTCACAAAACAGACTGCAACGTTCCACTCATTTGAATTAAAACTAAGAAATGCGATCCATCGTGTGATACTTTATACATTTTTATATTACTTGTGTGTTTACTATTATGTAACTTGTAACTTGTATTGTAAAAATACCATGGATATGTCTTACGTAAGACGAAACGTCGAATTATGTACTTTTCTAATATTTTACACCAATATGACGAGAATGACCAAAGCCTAATACAAAAACTCGAGTCGACCACGAAGAAACTAATCAACGCCAAAGAAGCTGCAATATTCAACGAAGCTTGTATTAAAGAACGGCTCCTTCCGAAATATTCGAACATCAATGTATATATATATATATATATATATATATATATATATATATATATATATATATAATATTATATTTATATATATAATATATGCGGCTGGAACTGATACTTTCTAGAGGGTGATGGCGATTGGCGGGTGTTGGTGGCATCCAGGGCTCAGGGGACGACACAAGCTGACTAGGTTGGTGGGAAATTTCACATCTAAAATGTATCCTGTCTCCCAAGCTCCATTTTGGTTGTGCCCTAGCTTAGGATCGAGTTTATGAGTTCTGATGTGAGAGGACAGGTAATCACCACTCCGGGGAATAAATACACTTATAAATTTATGGGGATGGACGAGGGCTATTGCTCGGAGAGATGTTCCTGTACCTGTTGGTTCTCAGCATTTAATGCAGTCGCAAGCCATTTCTCTACGAGTTGTTACCTTGGTGGTGGTGGGCGTATTGGTAGTGGCAGTGGTCCTCGGCATTTCTGTGGTCGGCGGGTCGGGCGCGACCACCCCAGAGAGGTCTTCTGCGATCACGCAGCAGCGCATGGACGGCTGCGGGCAGGGGTGCTCCTCCAGCACCTTCTCACACATGAGCGCTGCCAGGGCGTGGTAGCAGCGTCCCGGACACAGGCCGCTGTCCTCGGGTCGCGCCAGCGTGCTGAACAGGTCTGGGCAAAGACACAGACACAGACATTGGTGAGGCAGTGGGCAGTTGCCAGGTCTGGACAACGGCACAGACGCTGTGTGGGGACAGTGGGCAGTTGCCAGGTGTGGACAACGGCACAGACACTGTGTGGGGACAGTGGGCAGTTGCCAGGTGTGGACAACGGCACAGACACTGTGTGAGGACAGTGGGCAGTTGCCAGGTGTGGACAACGGCACAGACACTGTGTGAGGACAGTGGACAGTTGCCAGGTGTGGACAACGGCACAGACACTGTGTGGGGACAGTGGGTAGTTGCCAGGTCTGGACAACGGCACAGACACTGTGTGGGGACAGTGGACAGTTGCCAGGTGTGGACAACGGCACAGACACTGTGTGGGGACAGTGGGCAGTTGCCAGGTGTGGACAACGGCACAGACACTGTGTGGGGACAGTGGGCAGTTGCCAGGTGTGGACAACGGCACAGACACTGTGTGGGGACAGTGGGCAGTTGCCAGGTGTGGACAACGGCACAGACACTGTGTGGGGACAGTGGGCAGTTGCCAGGTGTGGAACAACGGCACAGACACTTGGAAGGGACAGTGGGCAGTTGCCAGGTGTGGACAACGGCACAGACACTGTGTGGGGACAGTGGACAGTTGCAAGGTATGGACAACGGCACAGACACTTGGAAGGGACAGTGGGCAGTTGCCAGGTGTGGACAACGGCACAGACACTTGTGTGGGGACAGTGGACAGTTGACAGGTGTGGACAACGGCACAGACACTGTGTGGGGACAGTCGGCAGTTGCTAGGTCTGGACAACGGCACAGACACTTGGAAGGGACAGTGGGCAGTTGCCAGGTGTGGACAACGGGACAGACCTTGTGTGGGGACAGTGGGCAGTTGCCAGGTGTGGATAACGGCACAGACACTTGTGAAGGGACAGTGGACAGTTGCCAGGTGTGGACAACGGCACAGACACTGTGTGAGGACAGTGGGCAGTTGCCAGGTGTGGACAACGGCACAGACACTTGGAAGGGACAGTGGGCAGTTGCCAGGTGTGGACAACGGCACAGACACTGTGTGAGGACAGTGGGCAGTTGCCAGGTGTGGATAACGGCACAGACACTTGGAAGGGACAGTGGACAGTTGCCAGGTGTGGACAACGGCACAGACACTGTGTGAGGACAGTGGGCAGTTGCCAGGTGTGGATAACGGCACAGACACTTGAAAGGGACAGTGGACAGTTGCCAGGTGTGGACAACGGCACAGACGCTGTGTGGGGACAGTGGGCAGTTGCCAGGTGTGGACAACGGCACAGACACTGTGTGAGGACAGTGGGCAGTTGCCAAGTGTGGACAACGGCACAGACACTTGGAAGGGACAGTGGACAGTTGCCAGGTCTGGACAACGGCACAGACTCTTGGAGGGACAGTGGGCAGTTGCCAGGTGTGGACAACGGGACAGACCCAGTGGGGGACAGGACAGTTGCAGGTGGAAAACCGCACAGACATCAGTGTGGGGACAGTGGGCGTTGCTAGAGAGGATTCATATAGTTCAAGCCGTTTTGCTCTATCTTTACGTTGTTCAGGTGTGGACAATGGCCGAAAAACTGAATCTACATGTTATCCCTATGACGGGCATGTTTTGACCTCTCGTGACCTTAAATGTGACCTGACAAAAAAATGGTTCAAATGTTTTCGATGGAGAAGTGGATGGGCAGGCCCAACGCCGTTTGCTGTTTTTCGCTACCTACCGTGTGTGAGGGCAGTGGGTAGTTGTCAGGGGTAGATAACGGCACAGACCCTGTGTGATAGTGCGAAGGTGCAGGTGAGACGCCCCGTCACTGCACTTGTTGATATAAGATTTCCCGGGAAGTGTTGAATAGAAGGCGTAAAAATAGATCAAGGGTGGGCAACCTTTATCGAAAACCTTGTTTAGGCCTCCGCGTGTGATGACCATGTACAGCTTATCAGTTCGTCAGTTGGCGGCTGTTGTCCAGAGAACAAGGCACGAGGTTTCCAACGGTGCTTCATTGATGTTAGTTCAATAACAGAGACGCCGGCTGCTGGGGGAAGTCGCGAATCGGAGCTGAGTCGACGCGCCAGAAATTTGAAAAGGACAGGTGTAGACGCATTCTCGACTTTTTGGGCTTGGGTTTCCGGAGTTGATTTTATTGTCATGCTGTCGACTTTGTTTCTCCATTTAGAAGTAGAGCTTTTTTAAAGAGACCAGCAATCATAACAATCTAACATTAATCAAAGAAAGTTTTTGATGTATATTTTCTCTAGAACCTAGCGCGAACGTCGCTGGAATAGGTTAATTTTAAGATATAGGTCCATATATTACCAAAAACCCAAATTTCATAATATGCGCCTAGGCCCAGAAAAATAGAACTGCTTATGCGTTTTTAAGGTGATGCTTCTAAGTTCTGGTTGTTATTTTCACCACTGAACTGCATATATACCTCGCACACACACACGCACGCACGCACACACACAAACACATGCGTGAATAGACAGGAAGACGAAGCACCATCGTTTCGAGTCTACATTGAAAGTGGTCAACTTTTTACCTGAGCACCCCCTTTTACAAGTACGTTCGACGCGGCGACATTTTCGGCGTCGAGTCGCTATCCTACTGGATACGTGCCTTTGAGACGAGTCAGAACTCAAAATCAACAAATGGTATATTTGTATAGAAATGTACACAAATCCTCGTTGTAAAGGGCTGCAGAGGTTTGAAAAAATGGTGGGCTCATTTGATTTGTTAAACAAAATTGATTACGACCCCACATCATCTGTTGAGTTAATGGTCGTAGAACCTTTAACTCCTGATTTTTCCCTAACATCAATTAAAAATACTTGTGCGATCATACTCAACGTATCTTATAACGTCGATAAAAAGTAGTATCTAGTTTGCTACCATCACGCTGGTTTGCCCGCTTGACGTGTTGGTCACAGCTGGAAAATATTAAATGCTAGGGTCATGCGAGGTCTAGGTTTCATTTGATTCTGACCAGAAATTGTGTCATCGGACTTCAAATGAGCCAAAGAACACGAGTACGGGCACATACGATTGAATGCGATTACTTTCCTGGAAATAGAACGTCTCAATTCCAATTTCATAAGAGCTGTTTCAAATACAGGCATACACGATCACAAGTTATAATGCGTAAATGTTGGCAAGTTTTGCTCATGAACTGGTCATGGGCCCTTGAACAATTACTAGCAAATATTGACCTACAAAATCAAAGCCCATCGTTCAAACACTAAATTTAATACAACTCAAGGCAATACGTGACGAAGAATATTTTCATTTCACTCAGTAATGGCTGCTCCCTTTGACGACAAGCAATGGCTCTGACATCACATTCGCTGGGGATTGAATTAATTTATTGGTTTGTTTTTTCCATGCGTACAGTCATTTGATGAATACATATATGCTGCGAGATAACTCATTGAGGGGAGATGCTGAGTGACCACATCTTAATTCGCTAATTTCCTCACAGCAGTATACAGGTCCATATTATATTCAACCAAGCGTTCCCGTATGTCATCAGTATAATCATGAGTGGTGAAAGTGAAGGAATCCAGCAAATACTCAGCTTACGAGAGGGACCAATCGGGTCTCACTTGGCCAACAGAGGCGAGCAGGTCGTGTCGGGTATCTGACCCGCAAACGCAGCAGAGCCCCGAGCTGCTCCATCATTGCGAAGTGCTACCAAAGCTGCAGCAACAGTGGTGGCCGCTGGTGGAAATAATGACGACAACATCTGTATCTCCGACACCGGTGGGCGGTGGTTTCACAACGCCGGTCTGTACAGTGATTCAGCGCGGTACGCCGGGAGTGTACGCCACGCGCCGTGTAGCGGTTCGTGCGACCTGCATAGAAGCCAGGCCGAGCGTGGCACGTGCGGCGGCGCTGACGTAGCTCTGCACTCCGTGACGTAACCACGAAAGTGTGGCGTCATCCGACGGCCGGCTCGGCAGCCAGGGCTCAGCGCCGAAGCTGGCAGCAGGCCATATTGTGCTGGTTTTCTAATTGATACTACTTTGGATGAAAACACAAGTTGTCTGTTTTTCTATGGTACACGTGATGAGTGTAAAGTCTAGGCATGCGAGATTGTTTCGCTGCCAAAATGGAAAATTTATATTTGATGCAAAGATTCCCGTCTGAATTTGTATCTCAACAGGCCCTACTGCTGGAATACAGCACTCGATATTTTAGCATCCCCATAGTTTCGTCGCATGAACCCACGCCCTGCCGGAGTCGATTCAACCCCTCAACATTATTCAGCGTTGCAGAAAAATGTTTAGCGCAATGCTACCAAGGACATCTAAATCAGATTCAATTTCACACATTGCACCCAAATTTCAAATATGTGTCACGTCAGACCATGGAGATATGGTGTTATTTCCAAGGGCTTGCAAGTGGTGTTAGCCGTCTTCCTCGCTGCACTCGATCCAGGAAAACTAATTTGACCGAAGTGCGTTCTAACTTAGGTTACAGGCTTCAATGCATGTTCGTTAACGTCACTTGACCTCTTGAGTGTGTGACATGAGCTAGTGACCTCACTTAACCCTATCGACCTTACACCAATATTTCCGATCGCATAATGCGACAATAGCACGCCTTTGGGCCTGATGCCCCCGGCGAGGTGTCTAGTACTTACCTTGGTGGTTTTCTGACGCCAGAACCTTCCGAGATCAAGAGGTCATGACCTAGCGTGGTCCAATTGGGTAAAATCATGCAAATTGTTGATACGCAGCCACAAAGCTGTTATAATGTTGACAATTTGTTGCCAAGGGGACCCAAAGTCAGAAACTACGCCAAAGGTAAAAAGGTCACCGAACTTAAATGACCTTTACCAATGCACATGTTTGCACCTGATTCTAGCATTAATATCCGAGCACGAGGATAGCCCTCGGATGCCTTATTGAGCTTTGAACATCAAAGGTCACTCAAGGTTTCTGGCCGGAGATGACCTAGTTTAACATGCAACAGCACGTGCCGAAACATCCGAGCGCATTAACCCGTTTCACTAATGCTGCAGTTGATCCCGTACCCGGGGAGGCCAAATCTCGCCTGGGTATATTAGGCTGCAAAGGTCATTTGTCAGCCCTTTGAGATTTCAGACGTATTTGCGTGCAGAAAATCACACATGTCTCAAAACACGTTTCTGTTATGTGTCACTAAATTTTGGCGCCAAACCGCGTCTTGACTGTGTTTTACTTAGTTTTAGCATGGTCAGGTCATGTATGTGACCTATCAAGGTCACCAATTGACGTAGGGTCAGAAAAATACACTCCGCCTGAGATTTCAGGTCAAGCAACACTTTGCAACTATCTGCGTCTGTATATATTTAGTAGTTTTTAAAGGGGTCGAATCCATCCCTCCACGGCAGAGCGAGGGTGTAAGGTACCTCCTGTCGGGCTCGGGTCCGGTCCTCTCCGTTCCGTCAAAGAGAATCTATCCAATACGGGATCCTGTGTCGTCCCATTTTCTGCTATATATTACAAAATAAGGTTCCATCCCTTTTTCAAAGCATCTGTTATCACCCAATGCTACCTTGCTCCTATCGACATCAAGTTTCGTGACTAGTTTTTATGCACTAGAACTTTTCTCAGGTGTGGGTGACTTGTGGAAGATACCTCACCCACGCTTGACAAGTATTGTTCACTTCATAAAACTAAAGTGAGATTGCATCCGTATATTAACGACGAAAAAGTGACAAACAAAACCAGGAAACTGCCGGATCAGTAAGCGCTATCCCGGATTAGCGAAGGAGTGAAAGTGGGGTCGGGTAGCACGCCGTTATAGCTGCGTTTGCGGCGGAGTCGGAGCGTGACGTTGCCAGGCGTGACGCCGCCAAACCAAGACAGCAGCAAACCTGCTGCACGACGGTCTCAGCAACATCAGAGAACTGAGCAACCCCCACGTCTACCAGCTCCGATGGTGCGATACTGTACCCTATCATAGCACCGCATCTGGGCTGTATGGCGACATCATGTTTGTGCATCTTTAGTTTTGTTACAGCCACATGCCTCTATAGAGGCATGTGGGAGGTCCAGAAGTCCCTTCATATATGAAGAGACCTCTGGCTGCGGAGATTCGATATATTTTTCAAACATCGATGGAAAATGTTGGGGCCTGTCTTCAAACTAAGCCTCATTTTCAGTGAAGGTTTGAGTATTTTATTGAATTTTTCAGACAAAGAAAGTTAAAAAGAAAAGCAGCGAAACTTTTTGAAACTTTCAAGTGTCAGTGAGCATGCGGATACGTCATACTTTGCAATGTTTGTAAGCATTTTTTGTTTGCTATCTAGTTGCATATGGGTGTCACCGAATATAT
Source organism: Lepas anatifera (assembly GCA_034440635.1). NCBI lineage: Eukaryota > Metazoa > Arthropoda > Thecostraca > Lepadidae > Lepas > Lepas anatifera. The sequence goes on from JAOTON010001163.1 coordinate 91,451, forward strand.
AGGTATGTACCTACCTATCCAACAGATTTATATTCATCAGGTACCTCCGTATCAGAGCTGCCATGTCAATCCACATATAACAATTTTATATATATATATATATATATATATATATATATATATATATATATTATTGCGAACTATTTAACATTTAGCGATATCGATCCAAGAAAGACAGTATCGAAGGACTTGGCGCTTTTTGGCTTATTGCAAACCTTATTGTAAAGACATTTAACTGTACCGACCTATGGTAGTTATGGTAGTTTGGAGGCTCTGCGTGTAAATTGCGATTGCACCTCTCTCCACCTCAACAATCGTGCACCCACAGAAATCATGGATCTGGAACACACCCTGCACCCAAGCTTATAACTCAGCAACAACGTGTCGAATCGGTAACTGGAAATTGGATGTGGGTAGCGAGCAGAAGTTGTTACATGTTCATACCGAATTTGATAGAAAAGACTGCACACGGCGCCTGCTAGTTCGGTGGCAAACAGATAATGTTTGCACGTTTTCATAAACGTTTTGTTTCAGGTTAGTGGAAGAGTGAACGATATGGAACTTTTTGCTTTAACAATACAACTCTATCACGTTCATGAAAATATGTATTATAGCTCTGTTCCCATAGTCGTGGAAATGATTACAATTAACACCAAGCACAAATTTTGACTGAGATGAGGGGCATCTCATGCTTGAACTATAAAACAAACATAATGCTAGGTTACAAAGTACTGAGGCGAGGAGCCTGATTATAAGTTTACAAGGTGTATACTGAGTTGTCTCCCCGAATCCTGAATTTAAAATACACGTAGATTATATATTCGGGCATAGACCCTCATCAGAGTCAGGTAGGTCAAAACACAAATTCTTAGTCATGTTTAGCAGACTTCAAATTGGGCTTAAGGTCTGTCCCGAAATATATAATGTAAGTGTATTTTACCTTCAGGATTCGGGAAAACAGGCCAGTATACACCTTATCAACAAACAGAATATCTCAACCTTAGCGTTATTTTCCTTCTGGTCTTCACTTAGTTTACACGCGCAGTAAAGAGGGGTTTGGCGTCAACGCGCAGTGGAGGACTCCTAAAGTGCCCCCTTGAGGTCTCAGAAAAAAGAAGGTTAGAAAAACGCCCGTTGGGGGGTGTGCGGGGACGATGGTGATCTACTTCATGACAAAGTTTCATTGACCTAGGTCAATATCTTCAAGGTCAAATAAGGCCGTAAAGGTTGAATCTAGGCTATGTTGGAGATAGGTTGGTAATTGCCGTAACTTTATGGAAATAATCCGGGAATATGCCAAAGGTGGTCTAAGGTCATAGACAGAAAGTCCCACACAATTTTCTCTCAAATGTTTAGGTCAACATCACACAAGATCACTGACCGATGACGTAAAAATATGGCATATTCCCAACAATGTACAAATAACTTGCATCATAGCAGCCTATGAGTGGGAAATGAGGGCTTGACCTTAAAAAATAACTTTGACTTTGACCTGTGAACTTTACCTTGACCTTGAGTAGCCTTAACCATGAGGTCATAGCATAACATATGTCATACTGAATAATGCCATCAGACCGGATTACTGGGGTCAACGACCTTGACCTGCGACCTTTGACCTTGACCTTGATGTTGTTTGACCTTGACATATAACCTGACTATATGACGTTATGACGTCACCACTCGGTCTACAGTGTAGGTGAACTGGTACGACTGCGTGATTGCGACGGTCTTAAAATATAGGCCTGATTTTGAAAGTCCATGTGTCAAAAGCATTATTCACCGATTTTCACAATTTCTTCACTAATCGACGTGCTTGTGAATTCTCTCAAATTTGGCCGAATATCGTTGCCGGCAACGAAAGGTTCTCCAGCGATCTCAGAAAAATAAGGTGGGGTGACACAATTTCTCCCAGTCTAGTATATTTTGGGAGTGACATCGCTTTTTGAGATCTTGAGTTATATCTCAGGCTTAACATATTTCATTTGGGATGGATTTGATAATACTACGCACTTTTGACAAGTTAACAAAGTAAAGTTATTAAATTGACACCGCACGGTCCCCGAGAACAGAGGCGGATCCAGCCGGATGCTTTGGGGCGGCCCAAGCCCATGTCAGTCCTGGGCTAAAAAAAGAAAACAGAAAAAATCATCGATCGGTGGGGGACAGTAGCGGCTGGGATTGACCTGGTGCAGTGAAGCACTTACTTAAGAGTTTTTTATAAGCCGTTCTGTGCATGGCACATTTGCCCGCCCCTAAAGATGTCACATAAGCTACACCTCTCCCTCAAATGTTTCCAAGTGCACCAGAACAGAGTATTTGTGTAACGAAGTATTTCGAAACCAATCATGCTGGAAAAGCGAAAAGGGCCTTCAGTTTTTCTTCCTCCTTGGGGAAAACGTATTTCACCTTGAAAGGACAAAAAGGTTTTAAGGACAAAAAGGTTTTACAATGGCTTTACTGACGGATCCATCCTCCCCCGGTTGATCAATTGTTAACCACTAGTTAGCTTTGCGGAAGAGAGGGTTTGGCTCCCCTCTTTTTCCGATTCGGGGATGGTGACTGGATCCCCCCACCCCTCTTCCTTCCCCCGCTCGAAGAAAATAATGTCAGGTCTTTTTTTAATTTTAAGCTTCACATTACTCTTGGCAGCCACGCATGCACCACAACATATTCATGTACAGCATTTTGGTATTCTTGTAGTCTAGGCAAACATGTGATGCTCACTACCAGGTGTAAAGTAAGCACTTGGTGCAAAGTAGCACCTTAATATAATGGGGGCTCAAATTTGGTGGTTTGATGATGATGTTAAGCTCTAGCAGTTGGATCGAACCCACTGACACGCTCTTCGGATACTGCCCGTATACGCCTGCAATGCAACCCCCTATGTGTCTTCTGAAATATATGCAAATATACCAGTGTTTGAAAAGGCTTGAAATAAAGTATGACAAGCTGCCTCAAAATATTTCCAGACCAAGATTTTACATTTATGACAAACTGCAGTAGGCGAGACCCGCTGACTAATATATAGGGTCATATATTTATGTTTAGGTGCGAACTATTGTTATTTTTATTTCTTTTTCTTTTTATTAGGGCTGGTCCGAATACTTGCCCAGTTCCACGGAGAACATATTAGCCTAGAGTACCGTACTAGTTTAGGTGTTTAAGGAACCTCTCCACTGGGTCAGATGGGACACGGAAGGCGGTCTCCCGCCGTGGGTATTGAACCCACGTTCATTCATGTTGTCCCGGTCTGAAAACAAGCAAAGAAGTCCCTAGGCCACCCGGCCCAGTTGCGATTTTTCCATTATATGAATAGTAGCAATATAAAATTATCAGTCCAAGGTTTTCCATCTCTTCAATGAGTTCACCGTCATCATATTGTATTTGACTTCTTAGATAATTGCGGTTCATCTGCAGTAATAGCACTCTCGTTTCTTTAGCGCCGACAGGCACGCAAGCATTGGCATGTTGCCCATCAGTCCCGAAGACTGCTTCTCAGCAACAGTGACCTACAACCGGAGGGCGAGGTAGCGGAGCCACTGGAGGCACTAGAACAATGGCTTCTGCAGTAACGATTTTTCAGGAATGCGCTTCTGGACCCCACTGATCTCCGATAAACCCTCCAGTGGATCCTGCCAGTCACTTGCCGCTCTGAGCCGGTTGTAGGAGAGCGTCCCCGCATCTCGTGTCATACGTGTCCGAATACCGAACAACTCGTTTCGCCGCGTCACAGTCATCCCATTCCGCAAGGTCGCGAGTCGAGTCAGAAGGTCAACGACCTCAGCGGCACGTCATTCATCTCACGCGCTACAGAGGTGAAAAACGCCAGCGCCGTGGCGTGAGCAAATCAGCAGGATGCGCAAAACCATAATGACACATCACGCCACTTCCTTGCTGCTGACCACAGGAGAAGACAAAACAGCGAGCGCGCAGCACGACCGGGAGCAGGCCGCACCGCAGTGCACCTCCTCCGACCCACAGCCGCGCAGAGGCGCCGGCCAGGGCAGCATAGATTACGGCGAACCCGTTGTGTGGCTCGGTCGGCAGAGCAGTGACCTCTGACACAGATGGCACGCTGCACAGACTGCTGGCGCCCCTGCGCCCCTCCCCTGCTCCGCTCCCCCGTCCGTCGCCTGGAACTGGTCAGCGGTGCATCCGGCTCGGCCGGTTCCTCGAGGTGTCGCAACGACGCCTGCGGCTATTCAGTGGAGCGCTGACTCATCAACCCCTCAAGTAGTGCGATGTCACCCAAAAAAATCACTCCAAATTTGTAAAGATTAAGGTTTTTGGACGCATGATACGTGACCGCGTCGATGTGTTATGCGACTAATTTCCGACGGGAGCCTGAAGTACGAAATAAGACCTCCGGTGGTGTACATGTCGCATTACTTATTTGGGCCCAAAAGCATTCAGTAGTCGACAGAAGAGTAAGTGGCTTTAAAAAAAGGTCGTGTCTTATTGGCGGATAATTATCCGCCAATAAGATAGATAGATAGATTATATATATTATATAGATTCTTAGATTATAGAATAGATTATAATCTAAGAATCTTTATTTTTCCTATCTGTCAAAACTCCTCTGTCTTAAACATGAGATGATGAGCGACCAAAATGATGACGAATCTGAGTGTTGTTTTATATCTTGAAGAAAGTGGCTTGATAATTGTCTATATCCAAGTCACTAGAAATGAATGGGTTAGGCACGGAACCCCGGATAAAGTACCAGATCTACCACGGGCACAGAAAACGAAAACAGGGATCCAATAGTATGCAACTCAGCAATGACTATGCACATTCAGGCGCTTGAGCTCGCATAGAAATTATGCTCTTTATTGCATAGATATTATGAATGGACCCATAAGGAAGTAAACTACTTCCCACAGTCTAATGCTACTCTTCAAAACTCGGAACAAAGTGGGTACATAGAACCCAGATAAGGTATAGCTATTCTGGCAAATTATGTTCACGCCTCAAGTCATATTCCAGTACCTCAGTTTAAGGTGACTTCCTTCTGCCAGATCTAATTCGGTTGTCAATTGGCATAAATTTCGCTGTAGGAAACCCAGGAAGACCTGTCTGTATGCTTTCTTGCCCCTAGCTCTGATTTTTATTATATTGCTATACAGCTCCAATATCAGATTTGTTTGCTTTCCAACGTGAAGTAAGCAAATGGTGGTCGCACGTTCAGGCGGCCCTCTGCCTGAGACCACATCTGATAACACTGACAAGAAAATGTACAGGGTGTTTCAAAAGAATGATATTTTTGAAACGGTCATAAAGGATGAAATGTCTTCAAATTCGTTCAAAATAGTCATTTGAATGGTAATTGTGGGACATTTTGTAAAAATATATTTTACAAGCTTCACATTATTTTTACTGTTTTTATATAGGTCCACAAGATGGTACAAGAAAACGTGATATACAGGGTGTTTCAGAAGAATGATATGTTTTAAATGTTCAGTAAAGGACTCAAAATCCTTCAAACCCGCCCACAAAACGCTCATTTTAATGGTACATTATAGGACATTTTTCTATAGACATTTTTCATTTGCATCAAATATTTTCCCCGTCTTAAATGTACTCGGAAAAATGATGCAAGAAACATAATCATGCCCGCTTATCTTTGAGAAAACGGAACTGGCGGTTCTAAAAGGTTTTAGCACACAAAATGGCACGTGAGCATGCACATCAAGGCACAAGTTTCGTAATATTACAAATTTAAAGTTGTTGGCTCAAGCTCCAATGGCTCGTTGGCTTACCTTCCATATGAATGACTGGATGCGGCGGACACGGCGCAGAAGACCCCACCGTTCACCGCAGAACAAGGGACATGGACCAATTGGGGATTGCTTGCTTGGACCTAGCTTGAGAGGTGTGTTTTTTTAGAATTAATTTGAGGCATGTGCCTGTGGACTGTGATGTACCGCAGTGACGATGTAATGTTTGCAGTGTCGTTGGCGTGATAATTGTCACGTGATACGCGCGTGATTTCTACGAACATTTCGATGAAGACAAACAGACAGTATTTTTCAGTCATTTTTGAGACTACTTTTAACTAGTAAACATATAAAACAGTTATCAAATACAATATTGTAAATGTCCCAAAATTCGCTTTCGATTGATTGTAAATCATACCACAACAACCTATTTATAACCGTATTTGATCAATTCAAAATATCATTCTTTATGAAAACCCTGTAGAATAACCGTGATAAGCGCTCTAGAACTCAACTATTAACTTCCATAATTTTTGCAAACGGAATGTAATGGCTGCTGATGTAATGGTTTCTGAATTTCAGCTCAATTTCTTACTTACTAAATTTATTACTGGATGTGCAAAGCAGAGTTTAAAAAGCGCAAACTTCCATGCTGTTGAATAGTCTGCGGCGTGTGTTACGACATAGGTACATGACGTATAAAATTCCAGCATTGTAAGTCAACTTCTTTTGATAGCTCTGAGAACATACCAGATACTTAAATGGCGGTTAATTATATCCTTCGCCATTGGTAGCCGAATATTTCCACGACTGATGGTCACCCTTGTATGTTACCTACGGGATCTTCGAGGCTTTTGGATGATGAATTAATCATGCAATTCCCACCTCATTTTAATTGCAAGGACCTTGATAAAAATGTCTTGCGAATACCTCTGATCACCGCGGTAAGTGAGCTCCGTGGCCGACAAGCGCAGCGTCCTCGCCGGGTCCTCCCGTGACGCAGCGTCCTCACCGGGTCCTCCCGTGACGCAGCATCCTCGCCGGGTCCTTCCGTGACGCAGCGTCCTCGCCGGGTCCTCCCGTGACGCAGCGTCCTCGCCGGGTCCTCCCGTGACGCAGCGTCCTCGCCGGGTCCTCCCGTGATGCAGCGTCCTCGCTGGGTCCTTCCGTGACGCAGCGTCCTCGCCGGGTCCTCCCGTGACGCAGCGTCCTCGCCGGGTCCTCCCAGTTACGCAGCGTCCTCGCCGGGTCCTCCTGTGATGCAGCGTCCTCGCCGGGTCCTCCCGTGGCGCAGCGTCCTCGCCGGGTCCTCCCAGTTACGCAGCGTCCTCGCCGGGTCCTCCTGTGATGCAGCGTCCTCGCCGGGTCCTCCCGTGACGCAGCGTCCTCGCCGGGTCCTCCCAGTTACGCAGCGTCCTCGCCGGGTCCTCCTGTGATGCAGCGTCCTCGCCGGGTCCTCCCAGTTACGCAGCGTCTCGCCGGGTCTCTTGTGATGCAGCGTCCTCGCCGGGTCCTCCCGTGACGCAGCGTCCTGCCGGGTCCTCCCAGTTACGCAGCGTCCTTGCCGGGTCCTCCTGTGATGCAGCGTCCTCACCGGGTCCTCTCGTGACGCAGCGTCCTCGCCGGGTCCTCCCAGTTACGCAGCGTCCTCACTGGGTCCTCCCGTGGCGCAGCGTCCTCGCCGGGTCCTCCCAGTTACGCAGCGTCCTCACTGGGTCCTCCCGTGGCGCAGCGTGCTGGCCGGGTCACCGGAGGACGACGCCCCTGGTGCAAATGGGCACCGAGGTGACTGGACTCGGAGGTAGATTTGCATGTCTGGCGTACTCCGACCGACGATCAGCAGATTGTTGCGAGCGCTTCAAACTACGCAGGTCCAGAAATGCGCCTCAGTCATCGTATATCATTCCAGAGCAACACGGCACCATTAAACAAACTTGACAAATCCGCGTCGGAAGGCAAGTTGTAGTGCCGTTGCCCCGTCTGAGTAAGAAATCCGAATGATTTGGCAATTGATTCCTCTACTCATCAAAGTCTAGAAGCCAATGTGCCTCGCGGGGCTAAATCTCTGTCTGAAGGCAACCTCAACTTTCAACTCTTTCCAAGAAGACTTATAAGCATGAACTGTTGGCACGCGCACGATGTGTGGCAAGGAAACAAAGAGAATACTGCGTTCGGCACAAAGCGTGTTTGCATGTGTATAGAGCTTACCAGGCCTTGAGCCTACCCTCCCAGGCTGATAATTGTATTTTTGTATGCATCCCCTATCTTTCAAAATAATTCAAAATATACATCTGTGTAGAATTTGGACGGTCGTGAGGTGTTATTTGTCGTTCTATCTTTTTGTGAGCGATCTTACTCATATTCCATTTAATCGAAGTATTTCACCATTTTTTATTCTTGTGTTCTTTTTTCAATTTGTTATCCCTCTAAGAATATTTCTCGAAATTAGCGTATCACGTTGGCAAAACCGCCATGGCAGTCAGGTCTTCCCTGCCGGACTCGTCCTATTCCAGCGCCGATGCGACGTCCGAGATTATTTATTAATATGTCTTAGCAGGCGTTCTGGGCTTTTGAGTCTATCTGAGCCTTCGCCTTCATCTGCGTCAAGGTATGTGGAGGAGCCCAGGACTAAAAAGGAGTTTATGTCCTTTAAATTCTAAGAAATGAATTCCGTTAACACATCAGGCGATGTCGAGGCGTTGACGTTTCTGTCCCGGCCGGGCCGGCTGGGAATGGTCGCACGCGCAGGCGCACTCTGGCACGCGGCGAAGCGGCCCCGCTGCCTGAGTGACCCAGTGGTCCAAAACGGTCGCCGCGGCGTCGTCCCGGCAGCAAACCGGCTGTCCCAATCACTCCCCCCCCCACCCCTCCTCTTCCACGTAGTGGCAGAGGTGAACTCTGAGCCGATCAGTGGAACAAAAGGATACATAGACGGCTGGGGGGAAGGAGATTAGAGAATAAGTAAAAATGACACTAATTGCAGATCAAAGCATTCCAAACACCAACACAGCCTTGATGTTGTGAACGAAATGTATATGATGGAGGAAAGAGAAGGCCCAAGATGACTGAGTCCCAGTGAAGTGTATAACAAAGGGGATTTAAGAACAAAAAGACAGCTTCTACACTTAGTAGGTGTTTGGCTACTTCTGTAACCTTCCTACACCAGAAGACAGCTTCTACCGATCCGTTCTAAATATTCGTCATAAAAGATGTACTGTGTCAAGCTATTCGTCAGAACATTAAGTGCTGGACTGGCAGCTACAGTAAAAGAGTAAAAAAGCATGATGCTGACATTTCCTTTCATGAAGCTCAAACATGAGAATTTTGTTTTTGCAGGTTTTGGTACTCAAAGAGGCTAAGAGGAGGTGAATACATTATTTTTCATTAAGATACCAAACGTAAAAGAAAATAAAAATCAGGACCCATAGGTGCCTATAGTAGAGGCTTGAGAATTATTTTGGTGCCAAGCTCTTCGGGAATTTTTTGGATGAACACTTGCGCTCATTTGTGCACTGATGTCAGTCTGGTCTGTAGGATTCAACTTGGCCACGTAAGGCCTTATTCAATCTACCAATCGAAGGAAAGAAGTCGACGATGATAATGTCCAATTTATTGATGCAATTGCCAAACAGCGGATGAGAGACAAAAATGATAACCGACAACAACAGTGCCAATATTTACAAATGGGAACATATACCCATTCCAATGGGAAATAACAAAATCCCAGAGAAATACGTAACACTCGGTATGAACGCGTGTAGAGTGGTGAGCGTGAGTGATTGGGAGAGCGTGTGACGGCGAGAAATAAATCGCCGGCAGGTTCGATGCCGTAATTGACAATGAACTCAGCGACGGCTGCAAACCGAAATCGGACTTGCACTGAGCAGAGATATGCTCAGTCAAGAGTGCAGACCCAATGACACGACGGTATTGTCAGTGTAGTTGGGAGGGAACGAAACACTCCAGGGAGTGGCCCTGGCGAGTGATCGCAATGCAGCGGTGGAGGAGTGGACCAGCCCAGAGAGTAGCCCTGGCGAACTGACCGGTGTTGTCACCACGCAGCGCGCCTTTATACCCGGCCGGCAGTGGTCACGTGACCAGGTCGCGCTCTGGTTGGTCGGCCGGGTGGGTCGCTGGTGTGGTGGCAGTGACCCGGCGCGCGCCTGTGCCTGCGGCGGTGGTCGGCTGACCGCGCCGCGGCTGAGGGCGCTGGGTCAGCTGGTCGGCTGCGGCTGGAGCCGTGTAGCGGTGCAGTGGCCGCTACAGGTCAAGTGCAACATCTGGTCAAGTGCAACATGATCCAAGCTGCCATGGTTATGATTTTATATATATATTCTCTGGAATTATTTGATAGTTTTCATTCTTTGGGTTTAACGACGCACCAACTCCCAAGGTTATACGGCGTCGCCAACTCTCACCCTTTTGGGAGGGATTTGGGAAGTCAGACCGACTTATCCAGAGCTGGTCTGATTTCCGCCGGGACTTGAGTCCGGGACCCATGACTCAGAAGACTGTGATGCTATCCACTGACTCACCCATCCCCGTCACTGATGGTTGAATTGTTAAAGAGGGCAAATATGTACTGATAATCTTGCACTCTGTTTTGTTCTATGATGTTTGGCTTATGCGAATAGAGTATAAACAATTCAGTTTATTGAAACAGAAAAAGGTCAAGCAATTTCGATAAGGTGCTGATGACATATATCATCGACACAATTCATCCCAACAATTCGTGGTAATCGAGAGCATGGCTGTGTATTTCTGAGTGGGGTCCAAACCCAGCACTGCAAGCCTGCACCCCCACCTTCTGCGCAAGTTCAGTCGACCAGGGAGGATCGTGCAGCCTCTGAAGTTGCAACAACTCCGCAAGTTTATAAGATTGTCAAAAGAAGAATGCTTGGGCCTTAGGTTCAGTGTTTGCCCAATTTTAGTCCAACTGACCGTTTTCAAAACCTAAACGTGAGAGGCGGTCCCATTTACCTCAGAGCGGGGAAGGTCCGATTCCAGGTCCCGGGGAGACATACCCCTGATACTGAATAAAGAAACGCAGACAATGTCAAGCAAGTTTCTTATTTACAGGAATTTTCTAAGGTGGTGTGGGAGGGAAACATTAGTTTGGTATATCAACTCCGTCTAGGTGTCTAGGTATATCATACTTTTTTAGACCGACGACTAGCCAATTGTGACGTCCCTGCCATAGTTACTCCACTCAACTCTCGACCTGAAAGAGCCACTGGGCTCGAGGGGACATCCAAGGAAAGGGACTCCTGAAACGACGCACTTATTATGGAATTAGGGTGATTGTTCTTTATACTGAACGAATGCACCACACAGGAATCAGTTGAAGCTTTCGCGCTGTACAACGTTTTGTCAGCGGAGTGGTAAGGAGTGGAAGTATTCCTGCAACAAATTTCTGACACAAAGCTCCCAGTTTTGTAAAATGATTTGTCTAAGGTAACTGGCGTCACCGTCAGGATTTGATGCCTCGCTCATGGTGTTTCCAACTTCAGCGACGAAGTGTTTTGCAATACCCTGCAAGCTACGATTCAGCTGATGCTTCTGGGGTATGTTTGGGTTGTGTTGTAAATAACTGAAGCGCATAGATTAAATATAGATACATAGTTATCCAGGATCAGATGTCTATAGATATCCAGAGAGATCCAGAATTAGATGTGTTAGAGCAGAGTTGTTCATGCGTGCTTGGTTTGTTAAACGGGAAATATTCGCCAGATAGGTACCCTGTATTGAATCCTCGGCAGCATTCTATCAAATAACAGTGATTAAATGTTTTAGGTAAAGTGTTTTCCAGAAGAGAGAGAGAGAGAGAAACCAATATGTGGATACCGATTATTTCTGTCTACAGATTTGTAAGTCCAGTTATTGTAGCGCGAACCAACGTATATATATATATATATATATATATATATATATATAGATATATATATATATATATTTGTAGAAAGTGACAGTGACAACGATGAATTTAGAAAACACCTTTCTTTATAAAAACAATAAATTTACTGGCACAGACGCGTTTCGAACTCTTCTTCAGTGTGCGCAGCAAATACAAAATGAATATCACATATCGCAGGCACTAATCTTGTTTGAATTTTTACAACACTTCATGCGAAAATTTAATCTGTACACCCCCACACTAAAAATATATGCACACCAAAACACCATCCTACCGCAAAGCACAACGAATTAGTTATGGCTGTGACGAATACTATCCAGTTTTATCATGGTAGCCACAGGGAGTGCTAATATTAATAAAACCTGCTCTTTGTCTAATACAGTTGCCTGTTAAAATAGAAGCTTCCTCTATGGTTTTCCTCACCCTCTTGTTCAAACACCGTGCAATAGTTTTAGCCCCTCACCAATCCGGTAAATGGTTGCATTCCATGCTGTGAGTGACTAAAGCACTAAATTCCCAATGATATCTAAAATCCCTTTTATGCTCTTCGAGCCTAGTTTTTAATCCTCTACGTGTTTCCCCATAGTATGACTTGTGACACCCATTGCATGGAACTGCATAAACAATACTGTTCGGTTGGCGATTTTCTATTTTGGGATGTTTGCGGAACATATCGCCTATTTTCCCCCTGACTTTTCAATTAACAGCATGCCTGCCTGCTTGAGCTTTTTGTTTAATATTTCAGTTTTAGATGATTTAGATATTTTATAGATGTTTTAGATGATATATATATATATATATATACATATGGGTACAATCATTCAACTCGTCTATCTTCTTCACAAAATGGCTTAATCTTACTTTCTGCATGTTCTCACAGCACGGTAAAAGCCACCTAGCAAACCTCTAGGATCCCATCTTGTGCAAATATAATTAAGGATGAAATCAACCGGAAAATTAATGGTGTGAATTGATGCATGTACCAAAGAAATCGATTGATGAAACGTTTTGCACTGTTCCGATCGTGGGTTCGGGCTGGGCGGGCTGAGGGTGCTGTGGTACCGGTCTGTGCGCGTTGCAGTCTCCAGGTACTCATCAGCCAGAGTTGAAGTCACCGGGAAAGTGGGGAGGTCTGGGCACAACAAACTGAAAGTGCCTCAGTCTGCCCGAATCCAGTGTGGGACTCCAGTGTCTGTGGGTTCGGCGCGCTTTTCCAGAATCCATCAACTATCACCGCTGTCAGAAGGCCCGGCCAATCTCTGCGCAGTACATCCCTTTAATAGGTATTTTTGGAGAGCCAGTGTTCCCGCTGCGACTCCGACATCAGACCCACTGCGCCCGAAGTGGAGTGTCGTGTCTGATCCCGAGATTGACATCGCAGAAGCCGGCATGCCCGCTTTGCTCTTTAGAGTGCACGGTACCTCGCGCGGGCGTGGGTCAGGGCAGATAACATCTGGGACCGGTCAAAAAGCGGCCTGAAAATGGCGATGCCCAGCGATACCCTACTGCGTGTTTTTTTTTGGGGAGCGGATCATATCCTGCTGTGAAGCATTAGCTTGACCGAGCCCAGTCGCTAGTGCCCATCTTTGATAAATGCATTTCATCAATCATCGTTTGCTACGTAAGGCTAGTGTGACAGTGAAGTTCCTTGATTATTCAATGTAAGCCTAAATCACACGTTTTCCGTGTTAATCTTCAATCGGAACATAATTATGGGAAAGAAAGCTTTCTTCTTGGTATTCATCAAGCACACCACGCGCGTTACGGAATGAGGTACTTACTGGCAATTAATCCAGAAGCGGAACTGGGACGAGCCTGCGCCTGGAGCTCCTGTTCCTCAGTCACTAGGTCATCCGTCTTCTTCGCCTGCTTTTGCCTGTTGGCCAAGTCCTCCATTCTCTGCTTGGTATTAATACCAGACTGCGATTTCGGCTGGTCTGATGGAGCCGCGGCCGCCATTAGGTCCTCGTCGAGCACTAGGTCCTGTACACTGCCCGCTCTCGACTCGCCGGCATTGTCCACTGCACCAGACCCCTCCACCTGGTCGACACTCTGTGCAGTCACCGCTGGCCACACCAGCACCACTAGCAAACAAATAGCCTGTCCTGCACGCCGTGGAAGCATGGTCGTCTGTGGACCGGCTCACTCCCTGTCTCACCAGGCACCCCTCGCAGCGGACTGAGCCGCCTCGGCGTCGCTGTCCGACGGCAGCTCCGTCGGCACGCCGCAGCAGGCGTCGCTGTGCGAAAGTGACGACTGCCGGCGTCGGCGGGGCGTGACGCGGCCGGCTCGACACTCTGTCCCCGGCCAGCCCCAACGTCTGCCTCAGAGCCAGGTCACGGCCCGGAAACGACTGTGGAGAAACCGGACGTAGGTCAGCTTGCGACACGTCCGCGAGCTGCGGCGGCACGGGCGATGATGCCGATGGAATTTCCGTTGAAACAGCTGAGTCAAAGCTGGCTCTAAGTGTTTGCAGGACTGGTAAAGGCCTGATTGAAACGGTCATATCCTAAAATGCCACCCAAATTTTTACAGCTGCAATTCTGATTATTTTGCAAATCAGAGTGAAAGCAAAAACTTGTAGCAAACTATCCACCATGTGTAAGTAATTGTACCTATCCTTCGGGGGAGATCCGCGGGTCATGCTTGCACAAATGTCCATCCAAGTTGTCAATAGTTGAGAACATAATATGTGATCAGCAATAGTTACACGTGTTCCTGTTCAGGGATATTTTCGTCTAGCGATGATTTACGATTTCACCAGAAGTGGTAACCAAGCATCGGACGGCCATCCCTCATGGGCCTAAGTATTCCTCACGGCTGACCACAGGCGGGACTAGTCTATGTTTAGCCAAGTCAGCCTCGGGCTGGAACTCAAGGAGTTGGAAGGTATGGGCTCTCAAAGGATCAGAGTACTAGGCGGAGTGCAATTGAGATTCAGGTATATGGAAGCTTATTTCAGTGTACTCTCACAATTTACAAATCAAAAGTCTGTATGCAAAGATAAACAACAATGCTCTGGATATCTTTAAATTCTTAGTTGGATGGATTAATAATCACATAGGATGCAGCACTATGTTATTGATTTAAGCCCCAGATGCATTCTTATTCAACACACCTCAAGATGCAGTATCTATTATTCTTTGACGGACCAATTCTGGCATGTACGTCCTAAATATAACTTGCGTGTAACGTGCGTACACTATCCAGCTAGCAGCCTGAGCGCCTATGTGCCTGGTTTGAGCCGGGTTGAGGTCTGACCAGGACGTGACGAGCTCACTGCCCCATCCTACCCTTGCGACGTGTGGCGGTGCGGCTGTGTTCTCACCTGTGGCGCGGGACACGCGGCGGTGTCGCGGCGGCTGCTGCGGTGGCGGTACGGTCGGGCCAGCGTCGCCAGCGTCTCTGTGACCCGGCCGCTGCCGCTGCCGCTGCCGCTGCTGGCGCGCCGGCCGGCCGGCCTGGCACCGTTAGCCCGCGCCGGCCGGCGGCGCCGCGTCCAGGCCGTCATCGGGCCGCCGCCAGCCGCCACACCCCCGCCCCTGCGGTCCCGCTGGCCGCGCCAGCCGCCGGCACGCTCAGGTCAATGACTTTCACTTTTTGTCGCTGTAGGCTACCGCAGGCCGAGGTAGGTCATGTCACATGGGTAGTGACAGGTCGTCCCGCAACGGGGCTTCCACGGCCGCGGCGGAGTAAGGAGCTGCAGAGTGATTCTCCGTGTGTGGATTCTCAAAGAAAATATCGACGTTGACAACAATACTAACCTACCACGCTGATGTCTGAAACAGCTGTGTGTGGTAGGGTTTTTTATTCCAAGATTTGTTACATTTAGGCAGACTTGTGAAAGTTCTTATTACTCTGGAACCGGTAAACTTACCTTTTGGGCCTTCCCTGCCATTACATTGGCCTCTGCGTGCCATCCTTGTCATAGGGCAAGGCCTCCTTGACCTGTTCAATGGCCCGATCTTGAAATATGAGAAAGGTTAGCAATTGCTTCTGACCCAAGAGCATCCCTTTCCATTTAAGGGCCTCCTTCATCAGTTGGGGGTCTTTCATGAATTTCAAAGGGTTTTCATTATAATTGCGGCAAGCTATGAGTGGCCCTGAATACCTCTGTCTCTGGAAACCTCCCCATTTTCTGCCTAAGTGGGGCCTCTGCCTGACACCTAGTTTGTCGGACGGGGCTGCCTTGACCTATTTAAGGGGTATTTTCTTCAAATACTGAAAAGATTAGCTCGTGTGACTGACCTAATTACCACCCCTGTCAATTAAGGGTCTTGTTTATCAGTCAAGGTACATACATTCTATGCATGCCAGTGACATTTCATAATCTGAGGCACGTATCGGTGAGACCGGCGGCCGCCTTTGCTCTATATAACTGGGGACTCAGTGCAGCGCCGACTTCACTGGATGGAGTGCCTTGGACTTTTTCAGGGTTTCGGTCTTGAACTTTTGAATTGATAATGTTTCGGAGCTAGCTTAAGAGCATCTTTTGGTGTTTAGGGGACCTCCTTTGTCAGTCGGGGGATTCCAATGCATGTCGGGGGCCTCAAAATATAGGAAGAGCATGTGCCAATAGCGACGTGGGTACCTGGGTATATGCAGTTGCAATGTCTGCATGTTTACTGCATATACTTCAAAGACAAGTGCAAGAATTGTCTAATTACAACTCAATAAATATCAGGACTAATACAAGTCATTAAAATCCAGGAGTGAGTGACAGAAATATAGAACAGGAAACATGGAAATCGATGACATAGCGAAGTGCGGTGGGATCAATTTGCCAAGTACGAATATGAAGTTCAAGAAAATAAAATGCTGAACTGGAAACAGACAGTGACGTCTACGAAACCAAAAGAATACGATGCCGAACACCGCCGATTTCATCTTCATCTTCTTCAGTTTATTTTTGTGTTATCAATTTATGTATGTGTGCGTGTGTGGAACAGCAATCCTATCCTTATCCTCCTCGTTATCCTTAAACTGCCTGGAGGCAGCGAGCGCATGCGCCTTGGGCAGCAGCGACCCCTCCAGGTAGTATCCCACCTTCCTTTAACCTCATCCATCCTAATCCTTACCGTCTCCTTTCATAGTCTTCATCACTTCACGTTCATTACGACGGCGCTTGAAAAGCCACCGTATGTGTGGAAGTGTTCGTAACTAATACAATACAATACAATACAATACAATACCTCTACCGTCAATGAGGTTACTCACGGCATTTACCTACATCATCGGTTGGGGCCTCATGGGCCTCCTTAACCTGTTCAGGGACTTTTCCGCCCGTCAGGGAGCCTTCCCATATCGGCCAAGGGAGTTTGAATGCCAAATAAATAGGATTTTTATGTGCCTGTAATTAACGCATTCGTGGCTCATCAGACTCCTGAAGCTACCGAAAGCTGCCAGCTTTGATGGGGCCTTTCTAAGTCCGACAGAGGGCCACCTAAAACTGAATAGGACCCAGGCCCTCACGGACTAATGGCCATGGAGCCATAACCCCATGACCCCCCACAATGATGCGTCCCTGCCTAAACACCCGCAAGCTGGGCAGGATTCCAGCACTAACGCGCACTGGAGGGGGTTTAGTAGGTCCCCCTGAAATTTTGGAAAGCCTAGTAGTTGAGGGGTGTGGTGATTTACATCATAGCTCATTTTAATTGACCTAGGTCAATATCTTCAAGGTCAAACGAGTTCATAAAGGTCATATGTTGGCCGTTCTTGGGACCTATTGGGAAATACCGTAATTATGCGGAAAGAAATAGGGAATATGGTAAATACGGACCAGGGTCATAGAGGGAAGATTGCAAAGAATCTGTAATACAATTTTGGGGTCAAGGTCATTCAAGGTCCTTGACCTATGACATCACAATATAGTATACTCCCTATAATGTACAATATAATTAGAACTAAAACAACTGTTGGCAGGAAATGAGGATTGACCGTTACCCATGATTTTTGACCTTGTCCTTTGACATTGGGCTTAAAATTGAGTTAATTTAACTATGACGCCATTGCACAATATGCCTTGGACTGGGCAACGCCATTTGACCGGAAGCACTGGGGCCAATGGCCTTGAAAGTGCTGGTATGACCTTGAACTGTGACCTTTGGCCTTGATCTTGACCTTCAAATGAGGTAAACTTGTCATACCATCCCGTTTATGTAGCGTTATTACTCCGTTTCCAATGGAAGTCAACTGGTCCAATGGCACGACTGTGGCGATCTCAAAGTGCAGATTTGACTTTGAAAGCCCATAAGCAAAATAATTACGGACCAATTTTCCAAACTATTTTACTAATCCACGCGCCATTGAATTTTTTTCAAACTTGGCCGAGCATCGTTTTTCGGTTATGAGGGGTCTGCGGCCACCTCGGAAAGATAGGTGGGACTTACGAGGCCCCTTTCAGTGCGCGTGTTAACCCGAGGTCAAGTTTAACACTTGTATTGGAGGGGGCCTCGGAGGGTCCTCTGTTTTTCCGAAGTGTACAGTATATCACTCTTAGCTGAACAAAGTGGACTACACCATCTGGAAGAGTTTAACACCGCGACAATAGGTGAAAAATGGGAAATCAATCTTTCATGTTTTCTTTGGGGCTTTCAAAATCAGGCATAAATTTTGAGATCACCACAGTCGCGCGGTCGCACCAGTTCACCTGTGTTGGAGACCGGGTGGTAGCGTCATAACGTCATATAAGCGAGATGATATGTCAGGGTCGCCTCACATGAAGGCCAAGGTTAAGTTCAATGCCAAAGGTCACCTGCCAAGGTCATACCAGCATTTTCAAGGTCATTGGCGTTTGCGCTTTCGGTCAAATAATGCTACTCAGTATGAGGTATATTATGCTATGACGCCATAGCTAAGGTATGTACCTCAATGTTAAGATAAAGGTCAGATGTCAAGTTCAAAGGTCATGAGTCAAGGTCAATCCTCATTTTCCGCCGAACAGTTGCTATAGTGCTAGTTACAGTGTAGATTATAGTGAATATACCATATTGTGATGTCATGTGTAAATGGCCTTAAATTTCCTTAACCCCACAATTTGAGGAATGATTCTGCTAGAACTTTCTTGTATGGCCGTGACCCACTTTTAGTATATTACCGACTTTTGCCACATAATTACGGAATTTCTCAGAAGGTTCACAGCAGTGTCAAACTTTAACATTAATGGCCTCGTTTGACCTTGAAGATATTGACGTAGGTCAATGAAAGTTTGCTATGATTTAGATATACATAGCCTCCTCACATCCCCAAAGGGACATTTTCTAATTCACTTTGTCTGTAAAATCTCAGGCGGGCTACCAGCCCCCTCACCCCCAAGTGCGCGTTAGTGTTAGACCCCTCTCCAGTAACGGACGTTACGTCGGGATTTCTCCTCTCTCTCTCTCTCTCTCTCTCTCTCTCTCTCTCTCTCTCTCTCTCTCTCTCTCTCTCTCTCTCTCTCTCTCTCTCTCTCTCTCTCTCTCTCTCTCTCTCTCTCTCTCTCTCTCTCTCTCTCTCTCTCTCTCTCTCTCTCTCTCTCTCTCTCTCTCTCTCTCTCTCTCTCTCTCTCTCTCTCTCTCTCTCTCTCTCTCTCTCTCTCTCTCTCTCTCTCTCTCTCTCTCTCTCTCTCTCTCTCTCTCTCTCTCTCTCTCTCTCTCTCTCTCTCTCTCTCTCTCTCTCTCTCTCTCTCTCTCTCTCTCTCTCTCTCTCTCTCTCTTCTCTTTTTTTTTTTTTTTTTTTTTTTCCTTCTTCCTCCTTCCTCTGCCTCGCCTGCTCTCCCTCGCTGCCTGTGCCCCCTTCTCTCTCTCTCTCTCTCTCTCTCTCTCTCTCTCTCTCTCTCTCTCTCTCTCTCTCTCTCTCTCTCTCTCTCTCTCTCTCTCTCTCTCTCAATGAATTTCAATGTCAAAGGTCAAATTCAAAGGTCATTGGGACAGGTCAATCCTCATTTCCCGCCAAAATATTGCTATAGTGCTAGTCATATTGTACATTATAGGTAGTATACCATAATGTGACCTTATAGGTCAATGACCTTGAATGACCTTGACCTTACAACTGTAGGAAAGATTCTTTGCGACCTTCCTTTTATGACCCTGGTCCGCATTTAGCTTATTTCTGTTTTTTTTTGCATACTTACGGCATTTCCCAATAAGTACCCAGTATGGCCAATATTTGACCTTTATGACCAGGTTTGACCTTGAAGATATTGACCTAAGTCAATAAAAATCGTCCATAATTTAGATAACCATAATCACCACCCACCCTCCAAACTGTGTTTTATGCGCCGCTTAGTTTTCGAGATCGTATGGGGCCTACCAGGCCCCCTCCAGTGCGCGTTAGCGGCAAATCCCTCTCCAGTGCGGGTGTTAAGTTTCATAGCAGAGAAACTTGGCTCACACGTCCTGTCAATCTTGCCCTGATGCTTGATATAGACATTGGGCGTGTTGACAAAATCAAAGGCAAGAACTGTCTAATGGAAAGAATATGGAATAGCGTCCTTAAGTTGTTACTTAGCGACGAAAGGAAACTGGACGCAGACGTGTAGAATTGTGTGTTTTTGGGGTCTGCGAGCGCCCTTGCCTCTTCTCCGCTCAGGTGTTGATTCCAGGGCATTTTTAAGGAAATATCAGTGGGGGGGCATTTCTTGTGCTGGCCATATTAGTCTTTTCAGGGAATCAAGGCCCCATTTTTTAGGGGTAGGGCGTGTTAATAGACGCCTTAGTAATAAAAAATCGGTTTCCAATTTTTCAAATTCCATAAGTTATAGATTCTGCCCAGGGCTGCTAGTTTTTTCGGCAACAAAAGGCCAAATCCGAGTTAGAAACAGCAACAAGAAGGGTTCAAAATTTGTTTTAACAGAAATTACCAAGTAAGTAAATCAAATATGCCAAAAAAGCCAGATTTGAGGCTAAAACAACCCCTAAAAGTAGTCATAAACCCACAGAAAGTCGACTCGTATCGCTGTTTAGAACTAATTCAGCACCATCAATTATCTTGGTCGCACCATTTCCCGCTAACATTTAATAATTTTTTCTGTTTTTTTTTCACCTGTGAATTTCTTGCTCTTGAAAAGTGGGAAATGTATGATTTTAGTAAGTGGGGGGGAGGGTGTAGCCTCAGAGGGCGCACTTTGGCATTAACTTTGCACCCAAAGGGTGTCTATAGTGTCGCATCCTTCGCGTCCAATTTTCGGTGGCCGTCACTCTTGTGGACCGTCCTTCCCACCGCCATAACAGTTTTTCTGCTGCTCTGTTGATTTTTTGGTGTCAAAACATCTTATTCAAGAGCGGAGAAGGCCAAAAGGAGCCATATTTATGCAATGATCAAACCAGAAATAGCTTGGGTCCCAGGGCCCAGAAAAAGGGCCAAAAGGACAGATTCCAAGAAAAGGCCAACCGAAAAAATCACGGGGCCAAAAACGACAAAAAGGCTGAATTCGAGAAATTTTGCCAGAAAATGGCCGGCCTGGCAGCCCTGAAGCTGTCGCAATGTATGTCAAATAAATAAACTATTTCTTATTTTTCTTTATGAGTTTCGAAAGGCAAGTAAATTCCTTCAGTATCAAACACAGATGGCTTATAATCTAAATCGAGGCAAGTCTTATGTACATACTTACTATGCTGTGGGGCTGTTGCTGTCAAAATCATATAGTGAATGTTGTACAAAAACCACTTAATTATTTTTGGGATTTATCGACGCCCTAACTGTCAGGGTCTTGTGGCGTCGCCAACTTTTTCCCTGTTGGAAGTGTTTCTTGGGAGCCAGTTTGATGATTCTGCCGAATATATAGTCTCTCCCAATTTTCAAATTCAAGGAATCGATGAGAAAGGCCAAGTAACGACTTAGACTGGGGTCAGATGTAACACGGAGCAATTGTAACAGCGGCCATAATTCCAAATTAACCGACGGATCAGCCGTAACACCGGAAATGCGCAGTCAACTGATGCCTTTTTTACAAATTTGACTCGGTGCGGTTGGCAATTCGGGCAAAGTTTGCTAGCAAGTGTTCTTTACGGTGTTTTTTTCAATTTTGAAAAATGTTTAGCTTATTGGCGGATGTTATAAGTTACAGCCTGAACAGCTTGAATGTGCTGTAAAGAAGACTAAAGTAGCTACAAAATGAGCATAGTAGAGTGCCTCTTGCATTAAATCGTTTAGTGGATGTTTTTTAGGGTGGCGTGGTGCGAAGGGGGCAATTCTAATACTTTCCTTAGGATCAAATGTAACAGTATTACAAGTAAAAAAATTGGTTATTTACTACACCAATGCAGTAGTTAGGTCCGTGGGTCGTTCTGGCCATCTGGATGCTGAGCAGCCCGGCCCATCGGGGACTGGTCAGGGGCCGGTCATCTCTAAAATCGTTCGGCCTTTGCCAGAGACCGGACGATGGAAGCAGACCAATGTTGGCCGGAAGACCAAAAAAAACGGAAATTCTTACCGAAACACCCGATAAGAGAGCGCTTAAAAACGGGCGTACAAAAACAAAACACAGGCAATGCCACGGTACTGGCTGGGGCGGGGGCTTCTGGTTGGATAGAAATCGATGTTTGGTTGGTTGTAGGCTATCTCCAGCGTTGTGGTTAGTTAAATTTATCCTGAGGTTACTTAGCCGGGATTTCCCGTAACTACTTGCTTTGTTTCGTTTTTTGCACGATGAGTGGACAGCTACTGATGGTAGTTTTTGAACACAGTTTTTTGTGGATTTCCAATTTGGGACGAGCAATAAAACAAAATTATTATTATGGGGTGGTGTTCTGTCTTATTTTCGTTAGGTGAGTTTGCGCTTATTCAGTTGTAAGTACTACTTGTCTATTTCACTGGGGGGCCAATTTCCCGGCACTGGGGGGCATTTCGGTCGACTGGGGGGGGGCAATTGGCCCCCAGTTAACATGTTAAAAATGGCCTGGTTGATTCTGCGCACCTGGATATCTGTTGTTTTCCTGGGATATCTCCAAAAATTTCGTGATAGACTTTTGCAATTTTCTGGCTTTTCTTAAAGCAGGATTAGGCATATTCTCTGGAAGTTTTACATGCTATATTAACCAGGGACTATGACTCGGTATTTAGTGAGGATCCATTCGTAAGCGGAATATGGTGGTGTAAGATGCGTCCTTCGTACAACAAAGTCGTTGGCCCGTCCATAATCAGGATCCAATCACCAATCAGGAGCCACCTTTAGTTTGACATCACGTTGGCGACAAAATTTCGTTTTCTCCATTAAAGGGAATGTGGCACCTTTATAACGTGATTTAAACTGAGATAGCCAAGTTGTAAAGCAAGTCGGAAAACCCGATACTATATGTGTCATTTGTCTTGGAACTCGATATATCCGTAAAAAAAGCTAAAATTTACCCGAAATGTACCTCTCATGTACCTCCCGCCAGGCGGCCATTGTTGTGAGCTGCTGGTGTGACGACATATGCTGACGTCACGATGAGCATCAGCCAATCGAAGCCCTTGAAGCGTTTCGAGTATGGTAGTGGTTGCCAGATCATGACATCATCCACAGGCAGATATTTACTTCTTTTCCTAGAGGAGTATTCTAAAAATAAAATATTGAGCCCATTGTAAATTTTTCAGAGAAATCATGAGTGGTTTCATTATTTTCGGCTAAAAGTACGCCTAATTACACTAAATTCCAGGATTCGACCAAGTTGCCACATTCCCTTTAAGTCTCATGCAAAGATCGTTAAGATCACCATCATTTGTGTACCATGATCTTTTGACTGTATTCAAATCTGAGAGTCTGGAAAATCCACGACAAGAATACAAAATGACAACTCCTCTTTGCACACAAAATAATTTCTGGTGAACTAAACTCCGTCTTTCTGCTCGGTAATTACCATCGTTATATGCCAGGAAGGGCCACACGGACCATGTTCGCTAGCCTGCTCTGTGTTCCATTTGTAAGAGTTGAAAGTGTTAAACGTGAACTGATTTGTCACTCAACCACTAATTCTGACTCGTAAATGACAGCATGTCCTCTTTCGGACCCCTCAAATCCTCATTTGACCAGTTCAGATCGCAGGTTCGTCTATACTTGAGGCTTTGCCCTCTAGTTGAGCAAATGGGTTCATGTTGTTTAATTCTCTGATATTTACGTGTTACTTTAATTCCGTCAGCTCGCAAATATATTGTAAGTTTTTTTGGCTTCTGGTTTTTACTTTGAAGCTCTTAGTGAATTTCCATGTTTTATGATTGATGGCTCAAGCTTTTATCGGAGTATAACCCTGTCATATTACTCATATATTACTAATAAACAAAAACAAACGAAGCAAATGAAAAAACTTCTTTCCAGAATATAATAAATAAACTAAATTCCAGTAAAGTAACTGGGACATTTTAGTCTAATACCAATTACACTGACCTGGTTAGAGGCGGGAAACCAGTTTAGCTGGCAGAGACCAGAACCAGTCCCTCGGAACAATTCCACTGCGTTGAGAATATTTCAAATAACAAAGAGATCGAGACCGTGGTTAAGACCTGATTTGATAAGATTCTTATGAGTACCTAGGGTGAATTAAACTAGACCAGCACTCATGGAAGACAGTATTCAACAATGTTTCGCCAACGGATGTTCAAGGTGGCTCAGAAAGTAAAAATGTGTTAGTGCTGTCTTCCCGTAATCTGCATCTTTCTGCACCGATCAAAATTCCACAAAACCATCTCTATTATTTCTAAGACCCGCGTCGCCCGTCCTGCTAATGATCCCACTTGATGCTATTGGGTCGTTACGGCGTCTCTCGATCAGTTGGGCGTGTGTCAGTCACGCCTGTTAGCGTGGCGTAAATCACCGCATCAACTTATCGACTGCGGCGGGAAGCGCGGCGCGCGGTGTCTGTCAGTGCGGCGAGCAGCGGCGCAGGCCCAGGCCGGCGCCGTTACGCGGCGGCGGCGCCGGCTGAAGTGCAGCGGCATCTCCGGCGCCGCCCCGTTATCCGCTGCCCGGCCGGCCGCCCGCCGGTTACCAGATGACCCACTTTGTCGGTTTGCATACATTAGCCGGCCGTGGCCGAAATTCCCGCCCGTGTAACTGTTCGAGCGCGCATCTATGACGCGTCTTCCCGATCGTTCACCGCTAAATGCGGCATCTGGCGGGATTTCATTCGCCTCAAAAGTGTCGCGACGAAATTGTGCCGACAACTTTCACGTCGGTGTTATAAACTGGACGCTGCCGGGGCTGTGTCGGGTACTACACAGGCGGTCCAGTGTCGCCGCTTCACTTCGAGCGGACATGTGTGTTAACTTTTTAACATCGCTGTTATGAGTTGTTTATTGTTTAGCTTTGAAAATTGAGTTTTGACGGAAACTCACAAGTAATTTCGCGATGTTATGTCCCATAAAACGTGAGTGTTTCCAGTTTATAAATTATCGATTCGTTATGTAATAGACTTTGCTCAATGGATTGTTTAAAAAAATTAACAGTTCAAACTATATTAATGTCAACGACTTATGTTTCACTTCTGAGGCTTCGACGGAGTTATATAATGAAAAATATAAATGTAATATCAAAACCACTACAGCAATGACACACGCTGTGCCCCATGGGCGAAGTATAAATCGTTAACATGAATTTAGCATTAACATTCATTTTTTAACAACCGATTGAGGAAAGGTTACTCCATAACGAAAGATACGGTATTGACCTCGAAGCGACACTTCGTCAAAATAATGCTTCGGTTCAACTCCATGTGGTCCAACTCCAATTGGTTTATGAAGGAATAAACTGAAATCGGTCAGCACTGTTAAAATTGTAACAATTTGTTCACGAGACCGAACGCACACTTTCACAAATAGTCGGTATCACTCCGTTCAATGACCTGCAACAACATGCCAAATCTGCATCCTTGCGAGCTCGAAGAGCACAGTATGGTCTCATGTTTTTACATAATGTTTTGAACCATGGGAAACATTCGAGGGTTTAACATGCACATTTTCAGCCGTGTAATGCCGGTCAACTTTCTGGGCAGTGCGGCCTCTGCAACATTCCGTATGCTCGGATGAGAAATGTGAAGGAAAATTTGTGGATTGGGAGGCCAACGGTGATAAACGAGTTTCAGCACAAAGTTTAGGAACCGATCTGTTCAATAGCTCACTTCATTCGTTCGTCGGTCCGAGCATAGGTGGCATCGCTGTGGGGGTAAGTTTCAGTCTGCCGGACTTTTTTGCTTGACTCTTGCTTTTTTGTATTGTGTTCTGCCTGCGCGTGTATAAGTATACATTCTGAACGACGTCACTCCATTTACAGTTAGGCATTTACCTGTTGATAATCACTTAAATGAAATGAAAATGAAACGTCTCTACCTGATGATAAGTTAGGGAAGTGAATAATGCCATGGCAGATTCCAGCATATCCACGTCCATGAAGTTAGCGACGGATTCGCATTCGGATTCAGCGACGGATTCGCCCGAAATGGCGTCTCCTGCGATTTCGCTCATATTCACACCATAGGCTCCCCGTGCCCTCAACAACTCACCCCTAAAGTGATTTTCTGTCACATTCACCCGTTCACCCGCTAGAGGTGAAAAGGTGAAATTCACCCGAAACGGCGTCTCCTGCGATTTCGCTCAAATTCACACCATAGGCTCCCCGTGCCCTCAGCAACTCATCCCTAAAGTGATTTTCTGTCACATTCACCCGTTCACCCGCTAGAGGTGAAAAGTGAAATTCACCCGAAACGGCGTCTCCTGCGATTTCGCTCAAATTCACACCATAGGCTCCCTGTGCCCTCAGCAACTCACCCCTAAAGTGATTTTCTGTCACATTCACCCGTTCACCCGCTAGAGGTGAAAAGGTGAAATTCACCCGAAACGGCGTCTCCTGCGATTTCGCTCAAATTCACACCATAGGCTCCCCGTGCCCTCAGCAACTCACCCCTAAAGTGATTTTCTGTCACATTCACCCTTTCACCCGCTAGAGGTGAAAAAGTGAAATTCACCCGAAACGGCGTCTCCTGCGATTTCGCTCAAATTCAAACCATAGGCTTCCCGTGCCCTCAGCAACTCACCCCTAAAGTGATTTTCTGTCACATTCACCCGTTCACCCGCTAGAGGTGAAAAGGTGAAATTTTCCTAACCAGCGTCTTTAGCGTCGGATTCAGCGACAGATTCGCCCGAGATGGCGTCTCCTCCGATTTCGCTCAAATTCACACTATTGGCTCCCCGTGCCCTCAGCAACTCACAGCTAAAGTGATTTTCCGTCACAATCTCCCGTTCACCCGCTAGAGGTGAAAAGGTAAAATTCAAGCGAACCGGCATCTTCAGCGTCGGATTCAGCGACGGATTCGCCCGAAATGGCGTCTCCTGCGATTTCGCTCAAATTCACACCATAGGCTCCCCGTGCCCTCAGCAACTCACACCTAAAGTGATTTTCTGTCACATTCACCCGTTCACCCGCTAGAGGTGAAAAGGTGAAATTCACCCGAAACGGCGTCTCCTGCGATTTCGCTCAAATTCACACCATAGGCTCCCCGTGCCCTCAACAACTCACCCCTAAAGTGATTTTCTGTCACATTCACCCGTTCACCCGCTAGAGGTGAAAAGGTGAAATTCACCCGAAACGGCGTCTCCTGCGATTTCGCTCAAATTCACACCATAGGCTCCCCGTGCCCTCAGCAACTCACCCCTAAAGTGATTTTCTGTCACATTCACCCGTTCACCCGCTAGAGGTGAAAAAGTGAAATTCACCCGAAACGGCGTCTCCTGCGATTTCGCTCAAATTCACACCATAGGCTCCCTGTGCCCTCAGCAACTCACCCCTAAAGTGATTTTCTGTCACATTCACCCGTTCACCCGCTAGGGGTGAAAAGGTGAAATTCACCCGAAACGGCGTCTCCTGCGATTTAGCTCAAATTCACACCATAGGCTCCCCGTGCCCTCAGCAACTCACACCTAAAGTGATTTTCTGTCACATTCACCCGTTCACCCGCTAGAGGTGAAAAGGTGAAATTCACCCGAAACGGCGTCTCCTGCGATTTCGCTCAAATTCACACCATAGGCTCCCCGTGCCCTCAGCAACTCACCCCTAAAGTGATTTTCTGTCACATTCACCCGTTCACCCGCTAGAGGTGAAAAGGTGAAATTTTCCTAACCAGCGTCTTTAGCGTCGGATTCAGCGACGGATTCGCCCGAGATGGCGTCTCCTCCGATTTCGCTCAAATTCACACTATTGGCTCCCCGTGCCCTCAGCAACTCACAGCTGAAGTAATTTTCCGTCACAATCTCCCGTTCACCCGCTAGAGATGAAAAGGTGAAATTCAAGCGCACCAGCATCTTCAGCGTCGGATTCAGCGACGGATTCGCCCGAAATGGCGTCTCCTGCGATTTCGCTCAAATTCACACCATAGGCTCCCCGTGCCCTCAGCAACTCACCCTTAAAGTGATTTTCTGTCACATTCACCCGTTCACCCGCTAGAGGTGAAAAGGTGAAATTCACCCGAAACGGCGTCTCCTGGGATTTCACTCAAATTCACACCATAGGCTCCCCGTGCCCTCAGCAACTCACCCCTAAAGTGATTTTCTGTCACATTCACCCGTTCACCCGCTAGAGGTGAAAAAGTGAAATTCACCCGAAACGGCGTCTCCTGCGATTTCGCTCAAATTCACACCATAGGCTCCCCGTGCCCTCAGCAACTCACCCCTAAAGTGATTTTCTGTCACATTCACCCGTTCACCCGCTAGTGGTGAAAGGGTTAAATTCACCCGAAACGGCGTCTCATGCGATTTCGCTCAAATTCACACCATAGGCTCCCCGTGCCCTCAGCAACTTACCCCTAAAGTGATTTTCTGTCACATTCACCTGTTCACCCGCTAGAGGTGAAAAGGTGAAATTCACCTGAAACGGCGTCTCCTGCGATTTCGCTCAAATTCACACCATAGGCTCCCCGTGCCCTCAGCAACTCACCCCTAAAGTGATTTTCTGTCACATTCACCCGTTCACCCGCTAGAGGTGAAAAGGCGAAATTCACCCCAAACGGCGTCTCATGCGATTTCGCTCAAATTCACACCATAGGCTTCCCATGCCCTCAGCAACTCACCCCTAAAGTGATTTTCTGTCACATTCACCCGTTCACCCGCTAGAGGTGAAAAGGTGAAATTTTCCTAACCAGCGTCTTTAGCGTCGGATACAGCGACGGATTCGCCCGAGATGGCGTCTCCTCCGATTTCGCTCAAATTCACACTATTGGCTCCCCGTGCCCTCAGCAACTCACAGCTAAAGTGATTTTCCGTCACCACCTCCCGTTCACCCGCTAGAGGTGAAAAGGTGAAATTCAAGCGAACCTGCACCTTCAGCGTCGCTTTCAGCGACGGATTCGCCCGAAATGGCGTCCCTGCGATTTCGCTCAAATTCACACCATAGGCTCCCCGTGCCCTCAGCAACTCACCCCTAAAGTGATTTTCTGTCACATTCACCCGTTCACCCGCTAGAGGTGAAAAGGTGAAATTTTCCTAACCAGCGTCTTTAGCGTCGGATTCAGCGACGGATTCGCCCGAAATGGCGTCTCCTCCGATTTCGCTCAAATTCACACCATAGGCTCCCCGTGCTCTCAGCAACTCACCCCTAAAGTGATTTTCTGTCACATTCACCCGTTCACCCGCTAGAGGTGAAAAAGTGAAATTTACCCGAAACGGCGTCTCCTGCGATTTTGCTCAAATTCACACCATAGGCTCCCCTTGCCCTCAGTAACTCACACCTAAAGTGATTTTTCGTCACACTCATCCGTTCACCCGCTAGAGGTGAAAAAGTGAAATTCACCCAAAGTGGCGTCTCCTGTGATTTCGCTCAAATTCACACCATAGGCTCCCCTTGCCCTTAGCAAATCACAGCTTAAGTGGTTTTCTGTCACATTCACCTGTTCACCCGCTAGAGGTGAAAAGGTGAAATTCACCCAAAATGGCGTCTCCTGCGATTTCGCTCAAATTCACACCATTGGCTCCCCGTGCCCTCAGCAACTTACAGCTAAAGTGATTTTCCGTCACAATCTCCCGTTCACCCGCTAGAGGTGAAAAAGTGAAATTCAAGCGAACCGGCATCTTCGGCGTCGGCTTCAGCGACGGATTCGCCCGAAATGGCGTCTCCTGTGATTTCGCTCAAATTCACACCATAGGCTCCCCGTGCCCTCAGGAACTCACAGCTAAAGTGATATTCGGTCACATTCACCCGTTCACCCGCGCGCGTTCACCAAATGGCAAAAACAAGGAATCCTGTCTATATTTTGTTCCAGCATATTGCACGGACGGTCAAAGGAATATTTCAAAACAAATGTTTTTCATTAGGCCAGAAGCCCAGGCTGGAATCCGCTTCTAACGAGCCAAAAGGCACTGACACAGCTTAGCCACCATGTTTCTGCCCGGTTTCGAACAGTGCCACGGCACCAAACAAATAAGACTACTTAACTAGACGAGGAGAGGTGGTTTTGGCCACCACACAAACGAGATCCTTTGACCAGACAAAGATCTTGACTAGAAACGCTCTTCACATCCGTGAGGAACAGGCGAGGCGGCAGTCGACTGATGGTTACAGGTAATGCTCGAGCCAGCGGATCTAAGCGTCCTCGACTTCACAGTACATTCATCACAGTAAGATAAAAGTTTACCAAAATGACTAAAAATGTCTTCTCACTTATCACAAAAAGGACCTCTTTCATCACATGACCCAGTTCGGACAATTCCACTCAAGGCCTATATTACAATAGGCAAAAACCGGCAATCCTGACTATTTTTGTTCCAGCATATTTCACGGAGGGTCAATGGAACGTTTCGATAACAAATGTTTATCATTAGGCCAGAAGCCCAGGCTGCAATCCACTTCTAACGAGCCAAAAGGCACTGGCACAGCTTAGCCACCAGGTTTCTGCCCGGTTTCGAACAGTGCCACGGCACCAAACAAATAAGACTACTTAACTAGACGAGGAGAGGTGGTTTTGGCCACCACACAAACGAGATCCTTTGACCAGACAAAGATCTTGACTAGAAACGCTCTTCACATCCGTGAGGAACAGGCGTGGCGGCAGTCGACTGATGGTTACAGGTAATGCTCGAGCCAGCGGATCTAAGCGTCCTCGACTTCACAGTACATTCATCACAGTAAGATAAAAGTTTACCAAAATGACTAAAAATGTCTTTTCACTTATCACAAAAAGGACCTCTTTCATCACATGACCCAGTTCAGACAATTCCACTCAAGGCCTATATTACAATAGGCAAAAACCGGCAATCCTGACTATTTTTGTTCCAGCATATTTCACGGAGGGTCAATGGAACATTTCGATAACAAATGTTTATCATTAGGCCAGAAGCCCAGGCTGCAATCCACTTCTAACGAGCCAAAAGGCACTGGCACAGCTTAGCCACCAGGTTTCTGCCCGGTTTCGAACAGTGCCACGGCACCAAACAAATAAGACTACTTAACTAGACGAGGAGAGGTGGTTTTGGCCACCACACAAACGAGATCACTTGACCAGACAAAGATCTTGACCAGAAACGCTCTTCACATCCGTGAGGAACAGGCGAGGCGGCAGTCGACTCGATGGTTACAGGTAATGCTCGAGCCAGCGGATCTAAGCGTCCTCGACTTCACAGTACATTCATCACAGTAAGATAAAAGTTTACCAAAATGACTAAAATGTCTTCTGACTTCTCACAAAAAATTATATAAACACATGACCGAGTCCGGACAATATCACAAAATGCCTATATTACAATAGAATAGCATTCCTTACTTCGACCTTCTCATCCTCAGTAGGGCAGAGCGAGAAGGCTATCTGGATTTTAACGAAAACAACAAAGGCATTCTGAAGCACAGGTCGACACAACGCACTTATAAGGCAGGCCCAGTTTGAGGCTTCCAAAAAAAAATACTCAGTACCATCATCTATTATACTGGTCAACAAAATTTAACTGCTGTCGTGGATCCAATATGAAATAGCCTGTTTCTAAGGTAATTTGTGGCGCTGAACAAGAATCTGGCAGCAGGAATGCCGTATCAGATCAGAATTTTGAGATACAGTATGTCTGTGTCTTGTCTTTGGGCAAGCCAACTCGGCATCAGTGATTCGGCAACTTGACATCACTTTAGGGGTGAGTTGCTGAGGGCACGGGGAGCCTATGGTGTGAATTTGAGCGAAATCGCCATTTCGGGCGAATCCGTCGCTGAATCCGACGCTGAAGATGCCGGTTCGCTTGAATTTCACCTTTTCACCTCTAGCGGGTGAACGGGAGATTGTGACGGAAAATCACTTTAGCTGTGAGTTGCTGAGGGCACGGGGAGGCAATAGTGTTAATTTGAGCGAAATCGGAGGAGACGCCATCTCGGGCGAATCCGTCGCTGAATCCGACGCTAAAGACGCTGGTTAGGAAAATTTCACCTTTTCACCTCTAGCGGGTGAACGGGTGAATGTGACAGAAAATCACTTTAGGGGTGAGTTGCTGAGGGCAAGGGGAGCCTATGGTGTGAGTTTGAGCGAAATCGCAGGAGACGCCGTTTCGGGTGAATCCGTCGCTGAATCCGACGCTAAAGATGCCGGTTCGCTTGAATTTCACCTTTTCACCTCTAGCGGGTGAACGGGAGATTGTGACGGAAAATCACTTTAGCTGTGAGTTGCTGAGGGCACGGGGAGCCAATAGTGTGAATTTGAGCGAAATCGGAGGAGACGCCATCTCGGGCGAATTTCACCTTTTCACCTCTAGCGGGTGAACGGGTGAGGGTGACAGAAAATCACTTTAGGGGTGAGTTGCTGAGGGCACGGGGAGCCTATGGTGTGAATTTGAGCGAAATCGCAGGAGACGCCATTTCGGGCGAATCCGTCGCTGAAGATGCCGGTTCGCTTGAATTTCACCTTTTCACCTCTAGCGGGTGAACGGGAGATTGAAACGGAAAATCACTTTAGCTGTGAGTTGCTGAGGGCACGGGGAGCCAATAGTGTGAATTTGAGCGAAATCGGAGGAGACACCATCTCGGGCGAATCCGTCGCTGAATCCGACGCTAAAGACGCTGGTTAGGAAAATTTCACCTTTTCACCTCTAGCGGGTGAACGGGTGAATGTGACAGAAAATCACTTTAGGGGTGAGTTGCTGAGGGCACGGGGAGCCTATGGTGTGAATTTGAGCGAAATCACAGAAGACGCCGTTTCGGGTGAATTTCACTTTTTCACCTCTAGCGGGTGAACGGGTGAATGTGACAGAAAATCACTTTAGGGGTGAGTTGCTGAGGACACGGGGAGCCTATGGTGTGAATTTGAGCGAAATCGCAGGAGACGCCGTTTCGGGCGAATTTCACCTTTTCACCTCTAGCGGGTGAACGGGTGAATGTGACAGAAAATCACTTTAGGGGTGAGTTGCTGAGGGCAAGGGGAGCCTATGGTGTGAATTTGAGCGAAATCGCAGGAGACGCCGTTTCGGGTGAATTTCACTTCTTCACCTCTAGCGGGTGAACGGGTGAATGTGACAGAAAATCACTTTAGGGGTGAGTTGCTGAGGGCACGGGAAGCCTATGGTGTGAATTTGAGCGAAATCGCAGGAGACGCCATTTCGGGCGAATCCGTCGCTGAATCCGACGCTGAAGATGCCGGTTCGCTTGAATTTCACCTTTTCACCTCTAGCGGGTGAACGGGAGATTGTGACGGAAAATCACTTTAGCTGTGAGTTGCTGAGGGCACGGGGAGCCAATAGTGTGAATTTGAGCGAAATCGGAGGAGACGCCATCTCGGGCGAATCCGTCGCTGAATCCGACGCTAAGGGGGCGCGGTAGTGGAGTGGTCAGCGTAGCTGACTTCCATTCAGCCGACCCGGGTTCAAGGCCCGGCGGCTTCCCTGAACAAGGAGCAAGCTGGCTCCCGAGAAACCCTTCCAACAGGGAAAGAGTTGGCGACGCCATATGACCCTGGCAGTTGGTGCGTCGATAAGCCCCAAAAAAATTATTAAGAATCCGACGCTAAAGACGCTGGTTAGGAAAATTTCACCTTTTCACCTATAGCGAGTGAACGGGTAAATGTGACAGAAAATCACTTTAGGCGTTAGTTGCTTAGGGCACGGGGAGCCTATGGTGTGAATTTGAGCGAAATCGCAGGAGACGCCGTTTCGGGTGAATTTCACCTTTTCACCTCTAGCGGGTGAATGGGTGAATGTGACAGAAAATCACTTTAGGGGTGAGTTGCTGAGGGCACGGGAAGCCTATGGTGTGAATTTGAGCGAAATCGCAGGAGACGCCGTTTCGGGTGAATTTCACTTTTTCACCTCTAGCAGGTGAACGGGTGAATGTGACAGAAAATCACTTTAGGGGTGAGTTGCTGAGGGCACGGGGAGCCTATGGTGTGAATTTGAGCGAAATCGCAGGAGACGCCGTTTCGGGTGAATTTCACCTTTTCACCTCTAGCGGGTGAACGGGTGAATGTGACAGAAAATCACTTTAGGGGTGAGTTGCTGAGGGCACGGGGAGCCTATGGTGTGAATTTGAGCGAAATCGCTGGAGATCCCATTTCGGGCGAATCCGTCGCTGAATCCGACGCTGAAGATGCCGGTTCGCTTGAATTTCACCTTTTCACCTCTAGCGGGTGAACGGGAGATTGTGACGGAAAATCACTTTAGCTGTGAGTTGCTGAGGGCACGGGGAGCCAATAGTGTAAATTTGAGCGAAATCGGAGGAGACGCCATCTCGGGCGAATCCGTCGCTGAATCCGACGCTTAAGACGCTGGTTAGGAAAATTTCACCTTTTCACCTCTAGCGGGTGAACGGGTGAATATGACAGAAAATCACTTTAGGGGTGAGTTGCTGAGGGCACGGGAAGCCTATGGTGTGAATTTGAGCGAAATCGCAGGAGACGCCGTTTAGGGTGAATTTCACTTTTTCACCTCTAGCGGGTGAACGGGTGAATGTGACAGAAAATCACTTTAGGGGTGAGTTGCTGAGGGCACGGGGAGCCTATGGTGTGAATTTGAGCAGAATAGCAGGAGACGCCGTTTCGGGTGAATTTCACTTTTTCACCTCTAGCGGGTGAACGGGTGAATGTGACAGAAAATCACTTTAGGGGTAAGTTGCTGAGGGCACGGGGAGCCTATGGTGTGAATTTGAGCGAAATCGCAGGAGACGCCGTTTCGGGTGAATTTCACCTTTTCACCTCTAGCGGGTGAACGGGTGAATGTGACAGAAAATCACTTTAGGGGTGAGTTGCTGAGGGCACGGGGAGCCTATGGTGTGAATTTGAGCGAAATCGCAGGAGACGCCGTTTCGGGTGAATTTCACTTTTTCACCTCTAGCGGGTGAACGGGTGAATGTGACAGAGAAAATCACT
>JAOTON010001164.1:0-17500 GCA_034440635.1 Lepas anatifera
CAACAACTGACAGTCTGTGTCCTGCTGCTAAGGGTACATGAGGGGTACATTTCAGGCAATTTGCTGCTTTTCTCTACGGAAATTTTGAGTTTCAAAACAAAATATATACAGAGTACCAGGTTTACCGGCATGCTTAAAGGGACATTGTCGCAAAAATTTTTATTGTGGTTTCTTAATATTTGAAAAATCCTGATTCTGGAACTATCAATCATTTCTTTATCTTCAGCTAAATTTTTGGAGGCCACTCAACAATTATTCAAATTTGCTAACAATATCAATAATAGGCTGTAACCTGCTCTTCACCTCTATTCTATCAATCAAAGTTTTAAGTTCTATAAATGATTTTTTGGAGGTAGAAAATATTTTTATGCTGTATTCGTATTCAATTTATTTTTATTAACCCTCAAAAAATACAAATATTAGATAAGTTTGTCCAAAACATTCGGCTTGAACAAACTAATCAGGAAAAGTTTAAAATCGGGCAGGTGTCGCACAGCAGGGATGGTATAGTGGCCTCCATTCCCGACTCTCACACGGGTAATACGGGTTCGAATCTAGGTCGTGGAAGTTTTTACTGTAAAAACAATTTTTCTGATTTTCTTCTTGTTTGTTCATGCGTACTTATGGATGAAGCATAGTCGGATCCATGATTGCCGATCGGGGGGGGTAACTTCCGGGGAGGGCACCATCCGGACCAGGGGGGCGCCACCTTTGATCCTATCAGTGTGCGCCGATTTTCGCATCCTGGGGGAGGGGATGGGACGCGACATTTTAGGGTTCACCGAGAGTTGATCAGAGAGGGGAGGGGGGCACGTGCCCCCTTTGCCCTCCTGGATCCTCCTATGGGATGAAGTAAATATTCTAAGGACAATTTCTTCTGGTTATCCCTCCGTCCGGGTAGTTGAGGGAAAGGGAATATTAGCCCCAAATATTTTTCTCATCTGACCGGCGTGCCAAACTGGAACCGGCTTGTCTCCAGCTCCCTGCAATGGTTCTCAATTCGTCAGATTTCCCTCTATTGGAGACTATTTCCCCTGTTTTCTGACCAGCGGGACACGCTGTTCGCCGTTCGAAAATGTCTTTTGTGTCCTTTGCTGAAGGCCATTCTTGAAGGCTGACCGGTTTTCGTGCAAACCCAGAACCAGAAACCGGCCCAATAAAAAGCAGGGGTGGCTCTTCGAGATTATATGTGTTAATCTCGAGATTAATGTGTCTCGAGATTAATTAATCGTTTAACCCTCGCCCCACCGGGGCCATCGATGGCCCCCCTAAGGTTTTTCCGGGATAGCAGAAAGACGATGAGGCGCAGCACCGTGGTTGAGGGCTCTACCTCTCACTGCATCATTTTCCCACCATCCCTGAAATTTTTTACCGCGGGTCACCCAAGGTCAGGTCACCAGACGAGTTCAACCAAGGTCACCTCACTTCAGCTTTAGAGCTCTGTAAGAGCTACATTTCGGAGTCGATCGATTTGAAACTTCCTACACTTTAATACCCCTCCAGGGTCTACAAGGTGTATATCCGGGATTTTTCGATTTCGTGCCCTGAGGTCAGGTCACGAGGTGACCTCTCCCATTGAAAAAGCATGGGAAAAGCTGTCTTATGATCTTAAAGTCACAAAAACGATTGAAAATGCTCAGCTTGATCAGAAAAGCGTTTTTGGACACCCTTTCACGGGTTCCAGGGGCCACATTTGTCCTTTGACATCCCCAAGGTCATCCAAGGTCACCAGGGGTCAAAAACAGTATTTTGACAATAACTTTGACCTGTATAAGCTAGAGCGCTGAAAGAAACACCATCGTGTTTGTCTCGTCATTGGCTTTCATTTGATATACGGCAAGGTCACTTTTTTACCTTTCGTGACCTCCAGGTCATACTAGGTCACGAGGTGACCTCTGGAGGTCAAACTACTGGCGGGAGGTCTTTACGTTTCCATAGCAGAAAAAGTACTGGCAATTTCCTATCAAATGTACTTTCCCACACCTCAATAGCTCTAAGGGCATAAGAGTTATGCCCAGTTTGCTTAAGCATTGCATATTTGAGTGAAAATAGCCGATCTTGACCTAATTTGACCTCTGGAGGCCAAACCATTGACCTGAACACTAAAACATGTGAAGTAATTTCTTACTGAATTCACGTGAGCTTTCTGGTGCACTTTGCAGATTTGCGCTAACGCCCATATTTTCGGAGTTAGAGGGGGCCATCGATGGCCCCCGGTGGGGCGAGGTGGCGCCGGACCCCCGGTGGGGCGCGGGTTAACACGCGTATTGACGGGAGGCGGGTACCCGCCCCCGTCTGGTTTTTCGGATAGAACATAAAAACGGCGGCGCGTAGCGCCGCCGCACTTGTATCCATACGCGTATATTAACAGTAAAAACGCAGTACATGGTAAAACATACACTCCTAACACTAGGCAAAGAAAACTAGGCAGGGGCGCCGCCACGGAATTTAAGCCATCACACATTTATTAGGTAGGTACTTAACACACTCGGGTTAAAAATAAACTCGGGTTAAAAAACTTGACATGCCCTCTCTCATCATTTTTACAACTTTTGTCAAAATTTTAAGGTTAGGTCATCTCAGGTCAGGTCATCAGTACAGGTCAAGTGACCTGACCTCAAAGTTTAAGACAACATAAGTCGGAACAAAGTGAACTCATCCGATTGAAGTGACCTGACAAAATGGTTAAAATATTTCGATGGAGAAGCGTATGGGCTACCCAAAGCCGTTTACCATTTTTCACTACCTACCGTGGTTCTGGAGGTTTTAGGGGGGTACCCGCGCCCCCTGTCAAAGCGAAGGTGGTTCAGAGCCCCGTCAATGCGCGTGTTAATCTGGTAAAACAACGAGATAAAACGTTAATCCGTACGAGATAAAACGTGTTCGAGATTAAATGTGGCGGTCTCCCCAGGGTGGACCACCCTGAAAGACCACCTGGGCCTTTCACGGCAGGAGAGTGTGGAGGTGGAGCGCCTGCGCATTGGCCACTCCCTTCTCCTGTGCAGCTACCGAAAGAGGATCGGCCTGAACCCGGAGGCCACGTTACAGGAATGCGACGATGGAGAGGACGAGATCCTCCACCACCTTCTGACCCGGTGCCCTGCGTGCGCTGACCTGCGCTGGGACATATTTGGACGGGACGACCCGCCCATCCGGGAAGCGCTGGCGGACCCACGACGGCTGGCGATGTTCCTGCGGCGGTTGGGGCGCCTGCAGGGGCGCCCCCCTCCCATATGGCCGGAACACTCAATCAATAAATCAGATTAAATGTGTCCGTCGACATCTAAATCTTTGATATAATTGTAATTCTTTGGTCTCCGGAGAATATAAAAACACGTAGTCTAGAGAACCGGAGAATAGCTGAATGTGATACGGAAGAATAACTCTTGATATGCGTCAGAACTGGGGAACCAGAGAGCAGCCACCACGATCCTTGGATGAACTAACAAAAGTGTGGAACGCACCACGAACCCAAACCTGATCACTTTTTGTTTCAGGGGGAACGTTTGTTGTGTGTTGCAGGTTGGAGATGGACTGGCCACCTCACTCCTCTGTCCGTGGTGGTAGCTCTTTCTAATTTTTTCGTATATAGATATACAAGATTTAAGAATACATTGTTTTTTATTTCAAATAGAGTTAGTTTCTGATCAGGGCACATCAAGAAAATATACCTCAAAATTATAGCCTGGAACAGTTCGTATTAAATAAAAAGGATTCTATAATTAATCTTAACATTGGTAGTCACAGAGTCTAAACCTAAGAAGACGCATCGCAGCTTTAAGACAAGCAAGCTGTTAGCCTCATGAGTGACATTTGTTTATGAAAATGATAAGCGTTTATTTTTAATACTTCGGAGTTCGGAAACGGTCCTTTCTCATAATAGAACAAACAATTCCAGAAGCACTTCATATAACATCATATCATTACATAAAATAGTATATTAACCGTTATTTTTATTAGATTGTTTATTAGATTATCTACGTTGATAAGATATTTCATGACCAGCCTCCTCGAATCATAGTTCCAAAATGGGGCTAATACACTGATAAATATTCAGGTACATCCCTTCACCAAAATTCTCATAATATAATAGGTGAACACATACATTTTTAGTCAGAGTGCTAGGATAACCTCGAATCGAGTTCCAATATTTGAATATTCCAGTACTGAATTGCATTTTTCCAGCATTCGATTTCCAAATCAGATCTAAATTTCAAGCCTTGGTCACACTATGACCAAAAGTTTTCGCTTATTGTATTATGAGGATTCTGACGAGGGGCTGTGCCCGAATATGTGAGCACAGTGTGATCACAGGCTCCATTTTGCGTCAAGAATTCGAGAGGCAAAGCCATGAAACATCTTACCAATTTATAATCATGCTCCTCGGCTACGCAATGCGAAATTCATCTACTTTTAAAAACCAACAGATATCAGTTGATCAATGAGGCTTATATTCAATCTCACAAAAACATGAGAAAATATAACCTACCAGGAAATTACAAGCGAGTGATAACCCTCGGCAGGTGAGAAACGCGTGCAACAATCAGGTCTGCGAGTCCCTAACGAGCAGTCTTCCGAGTGCAACGTGGACTAGAGGATATAACTCAGTACGTCAGTGACGGATCCAGGCCAATGTTTTTTGTGGAGGGGGGAGGACAGGGTCCAAAATCGTGAATACACATTTTTTAAAGGTCGGTGAAAATCGCAGAGTTTAGGAGGAAAGTAAATTTTCCCTGAACCCACCAGTGGGTATGCAGCTCCTAGCTTCCAATCCTTGAAGTGCACTCTAGGAAGGCTGGGAGCGAACCAAATACTGAGTGTACATCAAAAGCATAACATATTTTGCATCTGTCCACAATAAGTGCTACACGGTTTGATAAAATGTTCACCGCAATAGTCTGAGCACAGAGGTGTCACTTATTATTTTCGCCGACTTTCGCACGTACGACCACCAAAAAAATCTGACCACTTGATTTTTTACTATAAAGACCCTTTGCATTACTAGTTTTCTTACCTTTAGGCTAAAAAATACTTTTAATGGCATGTTTTACTGAGGTCCTCAGAGGATTTGCCTTAATATACCGCGATAAACACAACTTACGCACATACATGAACGTATACTGCGGGCACACAGGCTGACGACCGAGGTGCACTCAGGCAGGTTCGTGTTCAATGCAAAAAACTGCTGGCTGTGGTACTCTGCCAACTCTGGGATTCCATTGCTCGTCCTCTGAAGCTTGTCTTCCAGCAGCAGGCGTAATTTGCGATCGTCACTGTCGAGGAGCAGCACCTGATTATTTCTGTTTTGCGTTCAGCTTTCTGGGGTAGGCTCTTCTTAAATTAGAAGATATTTTCACAGCAGGAACAAATGGGACCAAATAAATGGTACCAATAAAATATCACAAGCCCACAATGAAAGCAAACAAGATATCACTGAATCTTGTTTTAAACATATGCAATATATATATATATATATATATATATATATATATATATATATATATATATATATATATTCAAGAACAAAGACATCCCCAAAGACGATCTATAGTCTAGATCATGGGTTTGTGGAGGGGTCAGGTGGAACCATGCAAATTCATGTTTTTTATAAATTACAATACATTATTTCAACACTGGCCCACAATAGGAAACAAATATTCCAAATTTCAGGTCTATGGGAGAATCGGTCTGATTGGGTTCATCCCATTCAAACTAACAAGCAAAATGATCATACACAAGCTGGTCCATTGGGACGATAGCTTGATGATACACAGCAGCTACAAAAGACAGGTTTTCTAGTAAACAAATTTTCTCTTTGAAGCGACCCGCCTAATCTTTCATATATTCTTCCAGGAAAACACAAAAAATTGCATCACCCAAGACTGCCCCCTGTCATTCCTACATGACTATCCATACTCTTTGTTCACAATTATATTGTTGTATTGGGTACACTCCTAGTGTTTCAAATCATAATACATCTTATCCTAGTTTTCCATCAGTTCATTTTTAATATCAATTATAAAAAGCATGCAGATGGGCATTTTCAGGGGGCAGATGGATGAATTCATCTGCAGATGGGCATGAATGCAGATGGGCATTTTCCGAGGGCAGATGGATGAATTCATGCTACAGTCACTTTCATGTCTGGAAACAAACAGTAGCACTTGAAATATGAGTAAATGAATCTGATAAGTAGATAGGAGTACACTGACTACTATGTACTGTATGGTACCAAAATAAATGGAAAATCTGTTTAAATCTGTAAAATTAATCAAAAACATTTTCATACTTAAAAGAAGGTAAGCTAAGCAGCAAATGCACTAGCATGCACACATTGTGCAGAGCCAGTATTTGTAACAGGTAGAAATTTGTAATTCAAATTACAAGCTTAATATAGACTTTTACTAGAGTGCACAAATATTGTAAATATAAAGTTAGACCAAAAACAGAGGGAATATGGGCACTTCAAAAATAATATGCTTAAATAATCATTGGGGAATTGCCATTACCAAATGATTTTCACCTATTTTGGTACACAAGTTCACCTGTGGAACAATAAAATGAGGACTTTTTGGCATTGACACTGCTCATAAGCCTTGTTCCGTCTGCCAGCACAGCCTTGTCCGCGAGCCCTCGAGCCTCTCCTCTAGAAAAGAAATACCACAACTGTCTCTAGTATGTGCTATGGCTAATCAGACAAAAATGAACCAGAATACTTATCTACCAATCACAAAAAAGTATGCTACCACTGTTGTGCTGTTACTGTTTTTCCAGCAGCACCACAGCAGGTAGCCAGCCTGTAAATCTAAGATTGGTTCTAAGATTGGTTCTCAGGGAGAGGCTATAGCCATGTGACATATACTCAATCCAGTGTGCAAAGTATGGCATTTTCAACAAGATCTCGTCAGGGTGAGTGCCCTAGGAGACAAGAGTGAGTGGTGTGAAGTTCATCAACCTGGTGTGAATTTCCCAGACTGGTGCAAGGAAGGTGACACTGAAAACCAAACAAATAATGGCTGAATGGTTATAAAGACACAGGAGGGGACCTTATAACAAGTATTTAACTAACTAATACAAGAGGTAGCATTGCATTGTGTGGGTAGGAAAGTGTGCATTTTTCTCTATGGTATATAGCAGTTTGGTGTGAATTTTTGGTGTCTGGCAGTGCAATGATTTTAGGTGGCTGGTGTGACTCATCTAGCCTGCTGCCATACTTTGCAGACTGGGACTCAATGCTGCTCGCTGATTGGTGTTGACAGACGAAACGAGACCACAGCTATAACAGTGGGCCAAAATGAATAGTTATCAATTAAGCATACAATTTGCTTTTGGCAACTTACCTTAGCCTTAGATACCTTAGATGGTCGGGACTTTATAAGGCACACCAGGTGCCTGTCTTGCCCGTTCTCATCGAGCTCAGGACGTGTTTCATTACAGAAGGCTAGGTCGGGAATGTGTACATATGCTCTGCCCAGAACTTATCGATACTGTTCTTGAAGGAGTTCGTCGAAGGTGACTCCACCACCCATGCCGGGAGGCTGTTCCAGTCCGAGATTGTGCGTACTCCAAGGTGGTTCCTCCTTACTCTTGTGACTGCTTGAGGCTTCCCCACTTTGAAACGGTGCCCTCGAGTGGAGACTTCAGGAGGGTCCAGGAAGAACTCCTCTCTGGTCACCCCCAGCAGGCCGTGCATGAGTTTGTACACAAACAACATGTCACCTCTCTTGCGTCTATACCAGAGGGATGGAAGCTTCAGAGCACAGAGTCTCTGCTCATAATCGAGGTTCTGTAGAGAGGGCACCAGTCTTGTTGCGCGGCGCTGCACTCTCTCCACCAGGAGCTGATCAGCCTTATTAAACGGACCCCACACCACATTGGCATACTCCAAGTGTGGGCGCACTAAGGCCTTGTACAAAAGTGGGAGCACCTGTTGATCTATGTGAACGAAAGATCTCCTAATGACACCCAGAATTTGGCTGGCCTTCGAAACAGCTGCAGCAGCATGCCTCCTGAACTTGAGCTCTTCATCCATGAACACACCCAGATCCTTTTCAGTGGCCTGTGCTGCAAGTTCACGACCCTTCATACTGTATACAAGGTGTTCATTAGCCCGCCCAATGTGCAGGACACTACACTTAGATACATTGAAAGGCAGAAGCCACCTTACAGACCAGGATTCGAGTCGTTGTAGATCTTCCTGCATATCTCTCCATCCATCTTGACTGGCTACATCCCTGAACAGTTTGGTGTCATCAGCAAAGAGACGGACATTGCATGACAATCCCTCTGGCAAATCGTTGATGAACATCACAAACAGGGTTGGGCCCAGCACAGATCCTTGAGGTACGCCACTGGTGACTGGTGCCCAATCGGAGAGTGCTCCATTTACCCTTACTCTCTGTCTTCTTCCAGTAAGAAATGCCTTAATCCAGTTCAGGACAGAGCCTCTCACGCCAAGGCCACACAGCTTCCTGATGAGTCGCTTGTGGGGCACAGAATCGAAGGCCTTTGCAAAATCAAGATAAGCCACATCAACAGGTTTCCCTTCCTCTAGGAGCTTGGTCCAGATTTCTAGGGAACTAAGCAACTGAGTGGTGCAGGACCTCTTAGGTACAAAACCGTGCTGTGTGTTGGTCATCAGGCCAGATTCTTCCATGTGGGCAAGTAAGGCATCCCTGATAATAGACTCCATGACCTTGGAGGGTACAGAGGTTAGGCTAATGGGTCGGTAGTTAGATGGGTCACACTTTCCTCCTTTCTTGAAAATCGGAACCACCTCCGCAACTTTCCAATCGTCCGGCAGATTGCAGGTCTCAAGGGATTTCCTGAACACAGAGCAAAGTGGAATGCAAAGGGTGGCCGCTGCCTCTTTGAGCACCCGAGGAGGCAACCCATCAGGTCCAGCAGAGGACGAGCACTTTAGACGTTGTAGTTTGGACTCAACCATAGCTGGGGTAATGTTGATGTTTTCAAGAATGTTTCCATGTCCTTGTCCATCCATGCCAGGAGCCTCCTCGCTAGTGCCCTCGACAGTGAATACACTGGAGAAAAACGTGGAGAGGATCGCAGCCTTCTCTTCATCACTTGTAGCAGTTGTTCCATCTACTCTGTGTAGGTCCTGAATCTTTTCCCTGGTTTTGACCTGGCTACGAGTATAAGTCCAGAAGGCCTTGGGATTTTCCTTTACTTGACTGGCAACTTTTCTCTGGTGCTCCTGTCGCAGACGTCTGGAAAGTCTCCTAAGGTCATTTCTTCGCCTCCTGTAGGTCTCCCAATGAATAATTTTTTCACTCTCAGTTGATGCTGTCTTGTAGTTATGCCAAAATTTTTTCTTTTGCTTCACAATCCTCATAGCTTCTCTGTTCATATAATGTCTCCGGTTCCTTCGTTGGGGTGGCTTAGCTGGAATACAAAGACCTATCATTCTTCTTACTTCATGAAGAAAATGATCATACTCTTGCTGCATCCCGAGTCGATGCCCAAACTGCCAGTCAACCTCCTGCGCCAAGCCCCTCAGCCTGTCATAGTCACCTCTGAAGAGAGCCAGTTTGGGGTGATCAACTACTTTTCTAGTCACTTTTTGGCAGGAAAGCTTCATGCTGAGGCAGAGGTGATCGCTACTCCCCAACCCAGGGAGGTAGTGGAGCTCCTCCAACATGTCCTCGTTCATCG
Organism: Lepas anatifera; assembly: GCA_034440635.1. Classification (NCBI taxonomy): domain Eukaryota; kingdom Metazoa; phylum Arthropoda; class Thecostraca; family Lepadidae; genus Lepas; species Lepas anatifera. Next base: position 9,673 of record JAOTON010001164.1, read on the forward strand.
ACAGAATGAGATCCAAAATGTGCGGAGTTTGACCATGACGGTACCTGGTTGGCTTGTCAACATGTTGCACAAGAAACCCATCTCTGATAGACTCAAGGAACAAATGGGAGACATGGTTCGGAGAGTCAAGGGACATACCAATTTCCCAATCAATGTTAGGAAAATTGAAATCTCCTACAAGAAGCAGGTGTTGGGGCCTAGTTGCTGTCACTGTCTCAATGAGTCTACAAAGAGCAGAGTTATTTTCTGGAGAACAACATGGACTTCTGTAGATACACCCCAACAACAAAGATTGGTTGCCAATGAGTCGAACCTTCACCCATAGATGCTCAGAGAACTCCATGCCGCAGAAAGACACCTCTTGGCAGTGGAGGTTCTCCTTAACAAAAATTGCCAAACCGCGGACTGAAGAAGAGCCCAATCTTGGTAATGATGGTTCAAAATTGAGGTGCATCGTGTAATTAGGTAGACTAATGCAGGTTCTTCCAATAGGAGCAGTGCTTGCTTTGGGAAGGACTTCTGTTATCATTATCACATCTGGCTCATCTTGGGAAATCAACAAAGTCAGTTCATCCCGTTTGTTCGGGAACTGGTCAGCGTTAGTATATAACACTAGGAAGTCACCAGTGTCCTTATGTCAACACTGGGCCGGTTCCTCCCTGTGAGATTCATGATGTGTTGGAGCTGGGAGGGGGTGGATTACCTCCCTGACACTGGTGCCTCCTGACCAGAACCCCTGACAGACTCAACAGTTTTTGGTACTGTGTCGGAAGCTGTAACAGAGAGACTGGTTCCTGCTGCCATACTTGAAGATGCTGAGGAGTGGTCAACATGCTGTTGTGACCCTCTGCCACTGTGGCGATTGCCAGTTCCCCTGACAACCACTATCTTACCACTTCTGATGGTTAAGTCCCTCTCACCACTCGCTCTTCTTTCCTTCAGTTCCTGTCTAAGCTGCCTTGCAGCTTCCCTTTCAGTTTTGGTGAGATCAGGGTTTATGTACAAGTTGCTCCAGTTTGAACTATATTGAAGCTGGGGGGCCGAGCGGATAACATCCCACTTCGCTGCCTCTGAATCGAAGGTGACTATAAGCAGCCTGGACCTGTCCTGTACCTTTCTCCCGACACGGCGACAAGAGGCTATCCTAGCATGCATGTGCAGCTCATCTTTCAGAATGTTGGAAAGGGTCAGGGAGTCCCTATCTGAGCATTCCTGGTGGCTGCCTACTGGAGGTTCAGGGAGGTTGTGCACTACTGCATTGTATCCTGCATTGTAACTTCATGAACCTAATTAATGCAGAACAGAAACATTCAATGCATTGCCCATACTTGATAGGATTAGTGTTTGACTAACTCACTACACTCACTACATAAAACCTCAATAAGCATTGGTGGCCAGTAAAGATGAATGGCGAAAATTCAAATTGTTTCATTAACTTTTCACGCATAGATTTTTACCTCTAAGAAAATCTCAATTGACCACATCAAAGGCTCAAAATATTCTACGTGCAGATTACCGACGATATGTTGATCCACGAGACCGGAGAGGCGACAATCTCCTCGTCCGAAAAACCACCCAAAGCTTTCTTCATGCCTCAAAGGAGGCTCTTCTGGATCGCGCTACCCGTATCTTTTTATTGTATCATTTTAGCTGCAATGCAATCATGCAATAACAAACAATTATTAATTATAATCTTTAGGGTATTCGGGCCTGACCGCAGCGCTAATTAGTGTTATAGAATTTGTATTTATATCTTCGCGTTTGCCGCGGTTTTTGAAATGGTGAATATTGATAGTTCATGGGTAGCCATAATGACATCACATTGATGTAAGATAAGCCCCACGTAACCAGATCCTATAAGGACTGGGCTTCTGATTGGTTGATGGAATTTCTTTAAAGTCCTATATTTCTCTTTCAAAAGCATTTTGGAAATATATTTTTATGGAATAATTTTTGATGTTATAGGTTTTAGCTACTGAACTGCTTTAAAAGAAATGTTTGACATTTTTTCATATATAAATTGATAGCTATAGCCGGCTCTACGTCACTTTATCGTTACCATAAGGACTCGGTAAAGTCGTCTATAAATGTTGACTTTGAGGCCGATTTTCAGGCATTTTGAGCCTGAATTTGCAAAAATGAGAATATGACTTCTGAAACAACTTTTTGTAACCTTTTGATCTAGCCAATAAAAATTTTTGCGACAATGTCCCTTTAAAAGCTTAGCTATGTCAGTAAAAATCACGTTATAAAGGTGCCACATTCCCTTTGATGATATGAAATTACGCAATAGTCTAACCGAAAACATGTTCATTGAAATCCTTATAGTCGATTTAGTGGGGATATGTATCTTCAAATTAGCTGCAGCTGGCTTTTATCAGGGATATAGCAATTATATTGCCGGTAATTAATATAATTATTTTAATTATCTAAAATTAGGTAATTATCTTACTGAAAATATGTTACATGAAATGCTCACTGTCGACTTATTGGGGGTAGGTAGCTTCAAATCAGCCATAACTGGCTTTGTTTGGGAGATACAGCAAATCTATTGCAGCTCATTATGTTAATTAGTTTAATTAGGTGGTGCTGATGAATTTTTGGCGAATCAGTTATTTTTCATTTTTTGGTGTAAGGTGGGATCAAATGCCATCGAATAAGCACAGTACCCGCTTGGTAACAGCTAAATTGCAAAAGCTGACTCCCTACCCCCTACCTCTACTGACATCTTGAAATAATTCGGTAGATATACGACTTTATTTGTTTCAAGCTGTCTGAAATTCCAGTTTGAATGTACGATGGAAAATGCGTTTCCAAACATAAGCGTCGCCACCGGCAAAAAAGTGGGGGGGGTTGCAGCAAACTTTAACCTGATCCTGACTACAAACTTTGCTCCTTGGGACCAAAAACTCCTCGAATTTGGGCTCCTCACTGCCTTCTGCAGCGGCTGGTTATAAGCCACTGCCACATACCAGGCATAAAACACGTATAATTCACCGCTTACCATTCTATTCCCGGGCCCACTAACGTTGTTTACCTTTCGAGTCCCTCTTTCGCGGCCATCTTGGATGGCACACTAGCGCCACTGGTGAGCGTGACCGGGGTCAATAGTTTTGGAATGCTGTTTTTCTAAAATATTTTTTTCTGTAGTAGTTCAAAGTTCTGAATCGCTGTTTAGGATAGATATGACCTAATTCTTAGAGAAATTGATAGCCTTAGTCGTGTGTGCGTCATATACATCGATATGAGGTGTACCGGTAAAGTCGTCTAGAAATGTTGACTTTGAGAGCCAATTTTAAGGCATTTGCAGGCCGAATTCGCAAAAAATGAGAATAGGACTTCTGAAACAACTTTTTTAGACCTTTCTATCTAGCCAATGTAAATTTTTTCGCGTATCTCCCTTTAATTGGGTAGATTCCCCGAGTTTTAACATAAATATCAGAGGCGATAATCAGAGCTGGAGCTACGGCGCAGTATTTCCAGGGGACGTTTTCACAAGCCCAGTATTTTCGCGTACGGCACGTTATTCGTATAACAAAGCCGTCCGCAACAAAATTGAGATCAGTGAGACTGTTTGAATATTATGAATTAAGTGTCAGGTGATTCTTCATGTGCATGTTCATAAAATATTTTGAGAGAGGCGGTTTCAGAAACTCATAGAGCACATCCGAAGTCCATCCAAACAGTTGCTTTAATTACTTTTGTATGGCACTTAGCTGGTTGCATATTAGCTGGTTGCAGCACAAAGCTCCCACAAATAGTATTTGAGCAAGACATGCATCATTAAAAAAAAACACCACGTCAATGCCAATCCTTATGAGCCCCCACGGCAATGTAGATGGACGGAGAGTCAGCCGGCGAAAGGCATTCCACAGAACAATATTGTTCGGTTGCTTGTGTGCGGCCATGCCGCGACGGTACCACCGTGCTAACTACTTATTGCGAAACACGAACAAACATAAGCTGCCACAAAAAACAACACCCACACCCCCACATGTGCGTTTAAGCAGCGACCGCTTCCCACTTTTCGTATCACAAGGTATCACCCGTGTCTCGTGACGGCGGCACAACAACGCAGAACGTTGTACATTAGCAGATCTGCCGGAATCATCTAAATCGCCACTCAGAGCATCATGGCGGGCTCCTTGAGAAGTCTTCCGCGCTGGTGGCGCCACCTTTTCACATCCAGCGACACCTGGCAAGCGCAGTACATGAAGGCCAGCGTCAGCAGCAAGTCGACAGTGCCGGGCGGCCACACCGCCTCCGCTATCATAACCCACCCTAGCTCGCCGCTGTTGGTGAGGAAGCCCACTTGACACGCCATCGAGAGCATGAAGAGTGGCGCGCTGAGAAGTGCGTGGCAGCGGCGCGCCAGGTCGGCGCCCACCACGCGGCGCCACTCAGCGTAGAGGGGCGTGGAGGCGGCGCAGTGCGCCAATCGCTCTGCCATCACGCAGAAGAAGTTGGCCATCGACCATAGGAAGATGTGCGTCATCAGGCCATGCCATGCAAACACGAAGACAAACACTATCACGGAGGCCAGAGTGCGACGCAGACCGGACGGCCGCCTCGAGCCCAACAGAGGCACGTAAATGTAGGCCGACATGAACTTGTAGAGGCCGTGGTCGAAATACTTCCACATGTCCGAGTAAATGGTGATCCAGGCCATACAGCGCGGCTGTAACGGAGTCACTATTCCTTCAAAATCCGCCAGGGCACACGCCACACCGTAGGCAAACACGTATTTGATGTGGAAGTACTGACCCGACCAGTAATTCAGCCCGGCCAGCTCCCAGCGTCCGAAGAGCCGGGTCACATCCTCGGGCGAGTAGCGCAGACTGTGGAAGTGGATCAGGTGATTGGACACCTCCAGCACCAGCAACCAGAAGAAGAGCCGCGCCAGCGTCACGGCCAGCCGGCGCACGCGCTGGCGACCCGGCGCGGTCACTGCCGAGCTCTGCAGCGACACCACGTAGTCCCGGAACAGAATCAGCGGCCCCGAGGCTGTCGGCGCGTACATCACGTACCCCAGGAAGGTGACAATGTTGTCGTGCTGAGAGAGCGAGGCCGGTCGGTCGCTCTGGTCGCAGCAGAACATGACGCAGCGGCAGATACTCCACATCTGGATGGCGGTGGCGATGTAGAAGCGATTCCCAGCCCCGTAAGTGAGGTCGGCACCTACAATGGCGAGCAGCAGTTTGACGTTGAACAGAATCAGAGCGGTCACCACCGCCCAGCACAGCAGACGGCTGCGGGTTCGAGACACGGCGTACATCGCCAGCGCTGTTCCCAACAGCACAGAACAGCGCAGCACGCCTACCGAGAAGCTGATGAACAGCACCCCCAGGATGGCGTGAAACAGCGGCAGTACCTTGAACAGAGCCAGACTCCGCAGGAACTGACCCACCACCAGGTGGATCACCATGAAGACGGCGTACACTGGAAGCTGTCCCTTGAGTAACACCTCCAGCTCGTAGTCCGACTTGTCGACGCTTCCGAGTCCCGGCAGCCACCCGGGACTGGCATAGGCGTCCAGCGTGTCGCCGTGCTCGTGTATCACCCGGTACAAACGGTACGTGGAGTACAGACAGCCAAACGTCCAGAGGAACCAGTGTATCACTGTCTCCGGGACGGACACGCGGCCGATATCCGAGGACGTTCCTGCCGCGTCCACGCCTGCCCTGCCGCCAGCTTCATCGCTCACTCGGCCGCCGACTGTACTTTCTGCCGCGGGTTTGCCTCTGCCGTAAGCCGTTCTAGTTGCTGCATCATCGTTTTTTATGCTCTCTGGGGGTTCCATTTCGTGCGATAGTTCCGGAGCTGTATGTTGATACCTATAGTACTGCAATATAAGTTCCCTGAAAAGAGAAAATAATGAGAGCATGCAGAAGGTCTTACAAACCTAGTGAATATCAGTCTATATACCGGGCCATGCAACCTTGGTAGTTTGGCCGTCGATAAAACCCAACAGTTATTTAATATACCAGGGTTTATCATACCAATCCGAAATCACCAGATAAGATATTCCACCATAAGTTGACCAAACCATTAAACCATAGAGATCTAGACCATAGAGAGCACCTCATGTGCAAAAGAACTACACCTCCACGTCAAAGTGGATTTTTCCTAGCATTAAGGGGCTGTTCGTATATAACGTGAGCCAAACTTGAGGGCGTTTTGACCCACTCCAATTTTGTCAGAAATCGTCAGAAAATGGCTGACCCCCTCCCCCTTCGTCAGATATCGGCAGACTCCCCTCTCGATAGCTCTGTCGCGCCACAGCCGCAGTACAAACAGTCGCCGGCCCCGCTCAGGCTCTGACGGGCCGAGCACCCGCACCGTATTTTAACCTGGTGAAGATGTTTAAGACCTACCATCTCCACCACCCACCAGACACAACGCACGGGTCGCAGCCGAAATCTCCCAAAAGCAATCAGCCACTTCACTGCCAAAAAACTATGTTAGGAAAACACATAATAGCATAAATACTACATTGAAAACCATGCAAAAGCGCATGAAGAAACCACGACAATCTCCTCATTCAAGCGCACGGTTTTTTTAATGCAACCAGCTGCAGCTGTTTGTGGTTTCACATTGTATGAAAGTACTCGCTCGGCATAACTTCTAGCATATTTTTGGCAAATTCAACTAAGACTGGTACCGTTCATGATTCTAGTCCATTTGCTTTCGAAACTTTGAAGTACCCGCTCTTCAACTACCCTGGGCCCGAGCAGTTCTCGCTCAACAAAATTCCACGATATAAGTAAGTAGGATTCATTTAATTTTTAAGTAACTATTTCTTATCCTCTCTTTTTACCTTTTTCGATTTTGAGGGAAAATTTAATTAAGTCTCTAGTACACTAATTTGTAGATAACACAGTTCAGAGAGCGATAAATAAAGATAAACAACAGGTATAATGAATTGTCTATAACATAGAAAATGTTTATTATTCAAACGTTTATTCGTAAAATGCGTAGAATAACACGGCAGCGTAAGTCTGCTCCTGCACGATCTTGTCCAGGAATTTGAGAAAATAGAAAATGTTAATTTCTCAAGCGAGGATTCATGACAAGGTAAGGATAGGTTCGTCATGCAAAGGTAAGGACAAGGTAAGGATATGCTAGGATATGTTCTGTGAAACCCACGACCCCAACTGTTGAGGTTTACTCGTGGGTTCACTCCCTCCCGCATCGGATTTCCCCATTTTATTTCATCAGCCAGTCTTGGATTTGAGTATCACCCGGCGGGACCGTGCACGGGGAGCGACCTTTAGGTCGAGTACTCTGCCCGTGTCTCACGGTCTGACCCGGCCCCCATCCTGAAATAGACAAATGAGACGCGCACACCACGTTCCAAGACCGTGGGCGAGACTCAGATCCCAGCAAGCCATTGACGTGACCTACCCCCGGGAGCCGAACGAACCCCTTAAAAGGGAATGTGGCACCTTCACAACGTGATTTTAACTGAGATAGCCTAGTTGTAAAGCAAGTCGGAAAACCCGGTACTCCATATTTCATCTGTCTTGGAACTCGATATTTCCGTAGAAAAAAGCTAAAACCTACCTGACAGCAGCCCCCATCAGTCCATTGTCGGGCGGTCATTGTTGTGAGCTACTGATGTGACGACATATGCTGACGTCACGATGAGCATCAGCCAATCGAAGCCCTTGAGGCGTTTCAAGTATGGTAGTGGTTGCCAGATCGTGACATCATCCACAGGATGATATTTATTTCTTATTCTAGAGGAGTATTTTTTAAAAACAAAATATTGAGCTTATTGTACATTTTTTCAGAGAAATCATGAGTGGTTTCATTATTTTTGGCTAAA
>JAOTON010001164.1:20000-22500 GCA_034440635.1 Lepas anatifera
CGCTAGTCGGCCACGCAGCCCACACCCACTGAGCCAGGCTCCTAGTAAAACCTAACAGCCAAATACACGCTTGTGAAACGACGCAAATTTTACATAATATTCTCAATTCACATGATAACTTTACATAACATTAACACTTGTCTGAAAGGGGTTTAAAAGTTCACTTTGTCCGGTTTTAATACTTCACATAACACACATTTAACATAATAACTTTACAGTTCACCGCATGGGAGAAGATTTCGTAAAATATTTTAAAAAAGGGTTATCCTTCTCTGTACCAGCACCACCCTGGCCCAAAAACACACAGGTGAAAATGTTCACTCTCGTACTCCTGATCTCACTGTTTCAATGCAACAAATTGACCTCTTTTCAGGAAAATTCGTCTTACTTCCGGGGCCACTAAAGAAAGTCATCTTTCCCCCATGGACCGACACGGTCAAGTCAGTAAAAGCATGACCTCATGGTCCACCGTCCCCCGTCTCCAAAGTGGTCTGAAAGAAGGCTTGCACCCCAGTGAGGCAGGAACCGACCACTGCGGGCGAGACCTCGCCATTTCCAGGTCGGTTGAACCAAGGAATTTTTTAAGGAAACGTCAGTGGGGGGGGGAATTTCTTGTGCTGGCCATTATAGTGTCTTAAAGGGGTCAAGACCCCATTTCGAGGGGGTTTAATAAAACTTAGAAGCGTTAGTGTTAAAAAATGTTTCTCAATTTTTTTAGTTCCAAGTCTAGAGATTATAGACGCTGCCCAGGGCTGCCAGGTTTTTTTTAGCGGAAAAGGTCAAACCGAGTTAGAAAAAGGGCCAAAGAGGGCAACAATTTATTTCCACCAAAATAACAAAAAAAAAACACCACAATAGCCACATTTGAGGCTAAAACGACCCCTGGCGGTACTCATAAAACCACAGAAAAAACGACTTCTATCGCTGTTTAAAACTAACTTTGGACAGTTTGATATTGAATTGACGCGATATTTTTAGCACACTACCCATCTAACAGGAAACCAGGAGTGCCCTTCCAACCCTACGTGGCCATCGAATGATTTTATCCACATAACCAGAACATTTTTGGGATCATCAATCACCCCTCCCCCACTTTTGGACCAACAATTTCGTGATCTCAGTCAAAATGGGAATAAACCGGAAATTTGTATAATCAGCCGCTGCGGAAGGCAACGAGCAGCCCAAATTCGAAAAGTTTTTGGTGCTAACGTGGAAAGTTTGCTGTCAGCATCAGGTTGAAGTTTGGATGGCCCCTCACTTTTTTGCCGGTGGCGACGCTTATGTATGTTACCACCACAATAATAAATAAAAAGGCTAAGCACTTCATACCGCCACACCAGCGGCCAGTCTTACGCACTTTGAATACACCTTGTCCCGTCTAATCCACGAACGAGCTCTTAGGGCTGATACTGACTGCGTGTGAAATGAGAGCATCATGCAATGTCACGGTACTGACTGGGATGTGGGCTTCCGGTCGGATAGAACAGGATGTTTGATTGATTGTAGGCCAGCGTTCTTCTCCAGCGTTGTGATTAGTCGATGCTGAGGCTGCTTTGCCGGGATTTCCCGTAACTACGCGCTTTGTTTCGTCTTCGCACGATAGAGTAGACAGCCACGGGTGAAAAATTTTAACACAATTTTTGTGGACTGCCAATTTGGGACCAGAAATAGAACAAAGTCATAACTATCGGGTTATGTACGATGTTTCCTGCTTCATTATAAACCCACAGTGTTTGACGTCCGCCCTGATGCATTAGCTCTCTGAAAATTTCCTTCTGCCAAGGACGAAGAGGCGTTTCTCGCAGAACAGCTCTCCGCCTCGCTTCCTCCCTGTTCTTGATTTCGTTGACGGTGGCTTCGATATTGGTCCAATGAATGATGTAGGCTGAAGACGATTTGACGAGGTCCTTTTCTTCTCCTTTAACTAACTTGCGGACAACCTCCTCAACGTTTAGTTTCCTTTTGGCCGGCTGAGTATTGGGAACATCCTGTCCCTGCTCAGCCGCCCAGTCTCCAATGGTCCAGATGCCAGTGTCTTCTTTTGTGCAATATCGATAATTGTCTCGTGCAGATGAACGGGCCATCTCGACGTGTCCTGGTGAAAGCAAAGCGCGAACGACGTTAAATCGCTTCTTCCGCTCGAACTCCAGATAACCTTGTGCGTGGCGACGGTGAGTCGTAGGGCACACTTCGACGCCGTAGACGGCACGCGAGATAGCCGGGCCCCGAAGCTTACCTTGTAGATATTCGACAGGGGACAAGTCGACGGAAGACTCGAAAACGTCAATTCCGTCGTCCGACATGGGCTCACGTTCTAAAATGTACGTAAAGGCCCAGCGACGAGCTTGCGGGTTGGCAGAGGCCATGGCTGAAGTGCTGACTTCGGAAGACAGTATAAGAACTGACGACTGAATACCCTCTGGCTAGACTTAAATACGGAATTGAATAATCGGTTTATTTCGTAAACACATTCAAACATGAACAAACACAAATTCCAACT
>JAOTON010001164.1:27500-68548 GCA_034440635.1 Lepas anatifera
CCGCGCCAGTCCTCTCGGAGCCCTCTCACGCGGCTACCGTTCCCTCTCGCCCCAGCATACTCCGTCCGGTAATCGGCCTCCAGTTTTTTCTCTCTTTTTTTCGAATCCCATATATTTTTCACTCTCCTATTAACATAGGAGAGTGAAAAATACCTATTTCGGCGTTCCTCATTTTCTTTGAAGCCTGTCAAATGTTTTACTTCCATACATGTATTCAAGAACGCCACATATTCCATACACAACGTACACCAGAGGGAAAACACTTGAAAGGATTAAAACGAAATGAAGAACGCTGGAATACGAACATGGGAGAGTGAGAAATACATAAGGATTCGAGAAATAAGACATAAAAAACTGTGGAAGACGATTTCCGGACAGGGTGTGCTGGGATGAGAGGAAAAGCGCGTGAGAGGGGCCTCTGGGAGGATGGGTGCGGAACAACGGCCACGTACGGCGGGGGCGCAACAGACGAGCGAGCCATGGACGGAGCGCAGGAGGCCGACGACCGACACGTATATATTTATATACGAGCGCTACCCGGCTACGGCGGCGAACACGGACGGAAGCGGGAGCGACTGAAATGTCCGTTTTTGTCCTCTGAAATGTATTGTATATGGTATGTTTTTTGTTGTGTACCTGAATACACGTATGGAAGGAAAGGATTTTTCAGCACTGGGGCTTTTGACAATTTTTCCAAATATTGCAATACTCGCTTGCAGATGTCCGAGAACACATCAGTTTGAATGTGCTCAAAACGTAGAAATTAAGCACTCCCCTCTTAAATATTGTTATCTTTTTTCAGCATTCAGGATATTATTGATACACCCTTGATACTGCCTTGGAACAGAGGGCACATGACATTGACAGGCCTACTTGCTGTCATAAGAAGAACATTTAGCGTTCTGAATTGAACTTTTTGGGCTGTACAAGGCAGCAATGAGGCTCACCTTGGAGTACAGCAACTGTATCTGGGGGCCCATTCTTGGAACCATACATATATTTCTCACTAGTACAACAAAAAAAAAACTGTACAATTACATCTAGTTGCTTCTCAGCCTGACAGCATCCCCACACACAGCAATTGAAGCCGAATTAAAGCAGCACAACCAAGTCAGACAGAGCGGGCTGACATGTGGCAACACACAGGAGGATCGTTAGATAGTGCTGGAGGATACAGCGCCAAGCAGCCAAGCTGGTTAAAGGCCTAAAGAACACATGCTACCATGATAGATGGAGACAATTCAAAATGCCAAGTCTAAGTACCAAGGAAAACATGGTAATATTATCAGTCTTTACAAGCTTTTTACAGGCAAAATCAAAGCTGACAGCCTGGTGAAGCTGCTTGACTAAGATACCAGTCTGCAAAGTATGGCAGCAGGCCAGACGAGTCGGACCAGTCATCTAAAATTCGCGCACCGCCAGCCACCAAAAATTCGCACCAATCTGTCATACACCAGGGAGAAAAAAACACCCATTCCTACCCACACGATGCAATGCTACCTCTCTTATTAGTTAGTTAGTTGAGGAATTCATGAGGCCCTCTCCTGTGTCTTTGAAACCATGACACGTTTATTCAGCAGCATCACATAATGACAGACACGGGTACTCTGCATAACGGTAATAGCGTAACAGTACTTGATGAAGGGACAGAGAGGAGGCGATGAGGTTATCCCAGGAGTCGTCCCACACATAAGGGGGAGAACGCTAGCGGTGCAGCTCACGAAACAACCCCAACCCCTTCCCCCCGAGACCCCCGCGACGGAAGCGCCGCGGCCGCGCAACGAATCACGGGCGGGAGCGCCACCCGGCCACGGTGGCGGACGGAGCGAGAACGACGGAGGGGCCCGGACCCCGAATGACCAATTCAAGGCCAACGATCGGCGCGTGTATTTTAACGTAAGAGCGCTACCCGGGCACGGCGGCGAACGCGGACGGAGGACGCGAGAGTTTAGTGCAGAGGTGATCGCTAGCACCAGCCGACGGCCCGGCAGCCGGCGCAACGGGACACGGTTGAGACGGACGGCACGATCGGTCCCGAACGCATCCATCACGATGCTAGCGCCCCTAGCAGCGCGACGCCAGCGCCCTCAGCGACTGCAGCCAGCCGGAATCACGGTGGGCCTTGATGACATATAGGTGGCGGGAAGGAAGCAAGCAGCGCAATGGCCCGGGGATGAGCCCATCGCTGGTAGGATGAGAGAGGCGTTTATTTGGCCTCTTATCACTGTTCACCCCATTGTAGCGAGGCAATACGACATAGTACAACAAATACGGTAAATCGTGAGAAAGCACGGAAATAACAAGTCACACTGGAAGCGAGATTTTCTGCAAATTGAGCCAGATCAAGGATACCACAGCGTGCAAGTCAGGAGCGGTGAATTGGAGCCATCGTAACGCAGAGTTTCTAAATCATGTGATAGTGTGAATCAAGGGCGTAGTATCAAAATTAATATACAACAATAATCACATGGGAGGTGAGGCTTTCAGCAAATTAAGCCCGATCAAGTATAAGATATCATGCACATCAATAGCGGTAAATTGAAGCCACCATAACGCAGAATTCCTAAATCATGTGACAATTAGAATCGAGGGTGTAGAACTGAAATTAATGTACAGGTTGCATACACAATGCCGATTCCAATTTCCAAGATAACGTAATATTCCAATTCCGTAGCACGTAATATATGTATGAATTACTCTGGGTTTCACCCAAGGGTGGCTGGACATGTTTTTACACTAAATATGACATGGCTGACATAACACGACAGCAGAAACTTGGAGGCGCTGACCGAGCGGTAAGGCACCACACTCAGCGCCCACTTCAACGCCATCTTTTTCTTCTGCACTGCGCTGCATGTGCGGTAGTCGGTTATCTGGTACCTCCTGGCGGCCGGGTCACACCTCGGGTCATACCCCAGTCACACCCACATGCTGCTCCAGGGGCCGGTGCTGCGCCCATCCGGCCAGGGCTGAGGTCGGAGTCAGCGGCCACACCCCGGAGTCCAGCGCGGTCGCATGGCAGTTCGACGGCAGCTTGGCGACGCCGGACAGGCGGGCGATCACCAGGCCCCCATCGAGTTGGTGCCAGGAAAGGATGTCGTTATGTTGCGCCAGGGGCCGGTGTTGAAGAAGCCGGCCAGCAGAGAACACAGGCGGTCGGGCCGCCGCTCCCCCGCAGCACCCCGGACGCCGCCAGATGCTACGATAGCACTCTGAACCAGTCCTTCGGGCTCCCCAGCCAGTAGCAGGTGACGGGGAGCGGGTCATCATCAGCTGCTCCACGAGCAGCTGCCCGAGCAGGTTGAGGTCGTTGGTGAGGCCGCGCTGTTTGGTGTGCGACTCGAAGGAAGGTCAGTCGACCAGCGGGCGCTGTGGCATATGGTCCCGCAGGCGGGAGACCGCCCGGGCGCCGCACCGCCGCCGCCCGCGGCCCTCCGGTACGTCGGTCGGCGGTCGCTGAGAGGACGCCGGTAGCAGTAGTTCTGAGGCGTACCCACGCGAGAGAAGGCCACGGTTATGAAGAGGCTGGCGGGCCGGGTCGGGTAGGTTGTGTCTATGCAGGAGGCGGGTACCACGTCAGATGGTACACCGCCAGGAGATGTCACGTCCGGGAGAGCCCACCAGAGCCTGGAAGTATCAGCACGTGGGTAGCCAGCTTGGAGGGAGTGCAACCCAGGTCCTGGATGACAGTATAGACGGTATGGTGTTAGAGATTATAAATGCTAGATTTGGATGGTAGGTTGAGAGTATTTATATGGGCAGAGTTCAACGTTAGGTAACGAGGAATAAGTGGTGCAGCCAAAAAGAGACGGGAAGGCAAGTTTAGCCCTTCTGCGGCCCTTAATGGCCATTCAACTTGATAACTCGAGTTTGAGTGTTTATCATGTTTAACAACCACTCTCTACCGGTGAAATTCAGATGGGGAATTTTTGTAATCAGACGGGGTGGGAGTACATCAATAAAGGAAAAAGACAGAAGTGAGTACTCAATGGGGGATGTGAAATGTTGGCCCCCTCTCTCACACACACATACACGCACACACAAGCTATCATGTTGACTTAGATACACAATATTACTCTGCATCATTAATTACATTACACGGACTCTGCACGAAGAAGGTGGAAGGAAAGACGACAGTTGCGTGCTCTACCTATACATATTGTAACGTGAAACACTCATGACAGGTTACAAGTGCCACACGACCTCTCCTTTATTTACAAGGGAACATAGCAAACGCACGTACGCTAGCATAGCTAGACAAGACTGAGCTCGCCAGAGAATAGGGTAGTGGGAGCCATGGGTGGAATGGTAAGTCAGTATTGGTCAAGAAATTGTTTTCACTATTCTTTTTAACGAAGCAGGACGGAGAGGGACGCCGGTAATATCTCTTATTCTATTTGCTAGGTTGTTGTTCCAAGCTCTAGGAGCTGCTATAAAGAGAATGTTCTATACATAAACGAGGTGAAAGGGATATCAAAGTGTCTCGGTTGCCTGGCAAATCTCTCTCTGTTTTGTACAATGGGTGTGAATTTGGATGCAAGGGCTCTTGGAAGGGAATCTGACAGGTATTTTTGGAGGACTTGTAGTTGATAGATTTTTACTAGGTCGGTAATTTTGAGAATATTATATTTCCTGAAGATGGGACTGGATGGGGCTATACGGTCTGCAGTCAATGATCCTAACCACTCTTCTGTAAAATTTCTAGTCAGTTTAGTTTAGAGGGATATGCAGACCTCCCAAAGCTGAATTCCGTAGGAGAGATGTGGTAATACTAGAGGGTTATATAACATATGACATGATAGGTGCTCAGGCTTCAGGAAGCATCTTATCCTGGCTATGAGGCCTATATTACGAGAAACGGAGTTTTCGACATTTCTAATATGGGAGTCCCATCTTAATTTCTCGTCAATCATGATTCCAAGGTATTTAGTAGCAAACCTGCGAGTGATTGGCTCATCATTGATGGTTATATGTAAATCAGGTTCATCAACTTTACTGGAGAACAACTGGTGCGAAGATTTTGAAGCATTTACTGTTAGACGATTACTGGACAGCCAAGCAGAAATTTTGGGAAGGTTGGTGTCGATGGTTGTTTGTAGATCAAGGTGATTTGAAGTAGTGAAGACAACAGCTGTATCGTCAGCGAATTGAAAATAGCGGCAGGAGTCAGAGGAGGTATGCAAATCATTTATGTAGAGAAGGAAAAGGTTTGGCCCAAGAATAGAGCCTTGAGGCACGCCAAAACACATTTTTTTGTGGGTTTGAGACTGATGAGTTAACTTTGACCATATAATGGGCAAATTACCTATGTCTGTGCGTTATGTCGTGAATAAAACGTAGATGGCTTCAATTTCTTCAACAACATTCAACTACCGCACCACGCTTCAGTGTCGTAGACAACATGAAGAATAATAAAGATAAAAAACAAGTATGCCCCACTACTGTCTTCAAAGAAAAATTCAACCAAGCAGAAGCACAAGCTTTTTTTTATAACCCACTACCCATTGATTAGGTAGGCAGGAGTGCCCTTCCTTACCCGTGCGACCCAATAACTAAGGCTCCATAGGATTTGACAGTTAGTTATTATTACATTGTTAACGGGTCGCACCACTCCCCCGCTCCAACTTTTTTATATTTTCCATGCCTAGGTTACATACATTGTTTAGAATATTTCCCCGTGCGCCCCCCAAAAGAATAGTAACACTAGTAACATTCAGGGAGTGCACGGGTACTACAGAGAGGGTATTAGTGGGTTAGTTATTGTAGTGTTTTGAAGGTATTATTTAATGTTGTTGTATCCAATTCAGTGTTGGCGCCAATTACGAATGTGGCGCAGTTGTTACAATTATGGTTTGCGCCTTTTTTACAATTGTGGCGCCACCTCTAACAGGAGCTGATGTCAGATGTTGATCTTCCTTAACCAGTGAGTCTTGACCTAACCTCCAACCTGTCAATATATCTGAGCATGTTGCTCTGGAGTCTGCTGTGCCTGAGGTGAAGAGTGATCAGAGCCTGAAGATACTACACATTTTTGGCGACCAGGATTCGAGCTACATCTTACCGGCCTACATCTTCAGCTTCAGGTATGGAAGGGATTGGACCTCCCCACCATTTTTGTCTGCACCTGGCAAGCCGGTTCTACCGTGGCCAGCATGGCTTTCAGAATTTGAGGTCTACGCTATGGCTATTGGGTCTAGCGAATGGAGTGAACAGAGGCAGCAGGCCTTGTTGCTTCATTATGTGGGCCAAGAGGCTCGCCGGCTATACAGAGCCGAGTTCCCAGATGGGGCTTCAGGAGTTCCCAAGCCAGAACCTCAAGAGGGGGTGGAGGTGCAGCAGATTTCCTTACTTCAGCAGACCTGGGCTGTCTTGGAGAAGCTGTTTGTGCCTAAGACAGACTTCATCACAGAGCGCATTCTGTTTAGACGTTGTGTTCAGGACAGTCAGACATCAGTGCAGACTTACCTAGCTAATCTGAGGGAGCGAAGCCAGAGATGTGGTTTTGGTGTCCTTGAAAATGAAATGATTAGAGATCAGTTTCTGGAGGGATGTGCTTCAGCTAGACTCAGAGAGAGGTTGTGTGCAGAACATCACCTGACCTTGCCTCGTTTGGAGGAAATCGCTTATGCAGCAGACATGGCGATAGAGCGGCAGCAGACGGTGCACAGCCAACAGCCCTCTGAACTTCAAGGTGCCTGCAGGGAGGTTGCTGCTTCCTTCAAGAGGACTACACCTTCAAAGAAGAACCCAGGTAGTAGCAAGAATGAGGTGAGCACTTGCTTTTCTTGTGGATTCCAAGGTCCATCGTTCAGGTGATGCCAGATGCCCCGCCAAGGGGAAAGCTTGCAATGTTTGCCGCAAGATAGGTCACTTTGCTAAAGTATGCAAGAGCAAGGACAAAGCTAAGCACCAGCACAGTAGTGCCAGGATTTCTTCAGTTGAAGTGTCAACTGTCCACAGTGACCCACCTGTATCTTGTCCTATGGTGGATGTTCAGGTCAACAATCACCAGCTTAGCATGATGGTGGACACGGGGTTCACCTGTGAGTCTCCTGCCTCTGCATGTGTACAGAGCTAGTTTTTCTCATCTGCCACTTAAAAGTTGTGCTATCAAGTTGCATGGCTATGGCGGTCACTTGCTTGATGTTCAAGGCTTGGTGCATGTTACGGTGACCACACAGGATGGCAGATCAGCTGACACCGACCTCTACATCATGAGAGGTGGGACAGTGCCTTTGCTAGGCAGAGACTTGCAGCTCAGCTTGATGCTTACTGTCAAGAATGGGTCCGCTGTGTGTGCTGTGACTGATGCTTCCACAGCAATCCTGCCTGCCATTCAAGGCTTTGTTCACAAGGTGAACACCAGGAAGGATGTGCAGCCTGTACAGCAGAAGCTGCGCCCGCTTCCCCTGGCCGTAACGTGCGGAGGTCAACGAGCACCTTCAGGACCTAGAGAAGAAGGGAGTCATTGAGAGGGTCGACTCCTCTCCATGGGTATCACCGATGGTGGTTACACGTCGGCGCACAGGTGGTATCAGGGTTTGTTTGGACTTGAAGGAGGTCAACAAGTGTGTGATTCCCAGTAAACACCCCATCCCTGACATGCAGGAGACACTTGACAAGCTCAGGGGGGCATCAGTGTTTACTTCACTGGATATGAAGTCAGCGTTCAACCAGTTAAGCCTGCATGAGGAGTCCCGTAACCTTACTGCGTTCATTACAAATGACGGGCTGAGGCGTTACACCAGATGCTGCTTTGGATTGTCATCCATACCAGCTGCTTTTCAGAAGGTCATGGAGAAGATCTTGATGGATCTTCCTGGGGTACAAGTGTACTTGGACGACCTCATTGTGTACGGCAGGACCATGGAGGAGCATGATAACAACCTTCGGCAGGCGATGGACCGGCTGAAGGCGCACCAAGTCACCCTTAATCAGAACAAGTGTAAGTTCCGTGCCACATCACTGGACTTCCTAGGCTTCATGGTAAGCCAGGAAGGCATCTCAGTAAGTCAGGAGAGAGTAAGTGGGATGCGCAACATGAAGTCTCCAGCCACCCAGAAGGAACTTCACTCTGCACTTGGATTGTTTGGCTTCTACGCCAGGTTTGTGCAGGGTTACTCAACCTTGGTAGACCCCCTCCGGGCTGCCATGAAGCTGGAGCGTTTTCAGTGGACGGATCAGCTGGAAGACATCTTCAGGCAAGTGATCAAGAGAATTGTGGAGAGTTCTGCGCTTGCTATGTATGACCCCGAGCTTCCCACAGTAGTCACCAGCGACGCGTCCGACGTCGGGCTGGGTGCAGTCCTCAGCCAGGAGCACCCGCAGGGCGAGCGGGTGGTGGCGTTCGCCTCTGCCACACTGTCAGCCGCACAGCGGAAGTACAGCGTCACGGAGCGGGAGGCGCTGGCGGCACGCTGGGCGGTGGAGCATTGGCACCGCTTACCTCTTCGGAACCCATTTCAAGCTCAAGACTGATCACCAGGCGCTGCAGTCGCTACTAACGTCGAAGGGAATCGGACGCGCAGGTATGAGGTTGTCGCGCTGGGCCGTGAGACTGATGTCGTACTCATTCACTGTCGAGCATGTGGGTGGAACGAGGAATGTCGCAGATGGGCTGTCTCGGCTTCCAGCACCGGCTCTGACGCCGGCCGAAGACGACCAGCTAATGGTTGCAGCGGTCACGGACCGGGTGGAACGTAAGTCTGCTGTAACCAGAGACGACGTTCGCGCAGCCCTAGCCAGTGATTCGTCCCTGTGTCTGCTGATCGACCAGGTAGCTAAGGGTTGGCCGACTCGTCATTCTGCCTGCAGGGCAGAAGTGCAGCCGTTCTTCCGGTGCCGACACGAGCTGACGGTGGCTGAGGGCCTCATCTTCAGGGGTGAGCGCATTATCGTGCCTGCATCTCTGAGGGCTAGTCTGCTGGCCCAGGCACACTCCGGACACCAAGGTATGGTGAGGTCGAAGCAGCGTTTAAGAGAGCTGTTCTGGTGGCCCGGAATGGATGCTGCTGTCGAGAAAATGGTGCGTGATTGTGAAGTATGTGATGCCTGTGACAAGTCATCCAAGACTCGTAATGCGCCCCTCAACCCAGTGCCTTACCCTGACGCCCGTGGGATAAAGTTGGCATAGATTTTATAGGACCTCTTGAGGGAAGTGGACCCCACCGAAGATTTGCCATAGTGCTTATTGACTACCATTCCAAGTGGCCTGAGGTCGCGTTTTGTGCTCATCCATCAACACAGGCTGTGATCGACTTCATGGAATCTGTGGCGTGTCGTGAGGGCTACCCTGCGGAGCTGGTCGCTGACAATGGTACAGCATTCACATCCCATGAATTTGCTGCATACCTTCGTAATGCAGGGATTAAGCATATTCGCGTGACTCCCTACCACCCGAGGGGAGCTGGGGCTGTTGAGCGCTTCAACAGGGTCCTGAAGGGAGTGCTGCAGTCAGCGAGTAAGCAGGGGCATGATTGGTTGTTGTGTGTCCGCCAGTTTTTGATGTCATACCGGACCACACCACACATGACCACAGGCCGCAGCCCAGCTGAGCTTCTGAGGGGGAGAAAGCTGCGAACTACACTCACAGCATCTGCTGGTCAGAGTTGGTTGGTGAAACAAGGGCCCAAGGTGAGAGAGCATGTAGAGGAAAAGCAAGCAAAGCAGAAAAAGTACTGGGATAAAAAGTATGGGGCAAAACAAGTTGTCTTCAAGCCTGGAGAGTGGGTTAGATATAGACTGATGCCAGTTCCTCGCAAGGGTCAAGCAAAGTTTTCCAAGCCGTTGCAGATCATGAGCCGTCGTGGACCTGTCTCATATCAGCTGTCTGACGGGACCTTGGTTCATGTGGAACGCATCACACGTGCTCGGGCTAATGAAGCCGATTCCTCAGGAGCTGATCTGAGCGTCCGAGCCGGCCGGCAGGGGTTTGCATCAGAGCGGCTCCGGAGATCTGCTCATTGCGACTCGGCATGATGCAGCGAGCTGCAGGGACGTGTCGCCATGGACTGGTCAGACGCCTCTGGTCCCCGGCAGTCAGACTTCGCTGCAAGGTCTGGTGGAGTCTGAGGACAGTGGTGGCGCTGTACCAGTTGTAATGCCTACTAGTGAGGTGCTGGATCCGCTGTGCAGTGGTGCTGAGTCAGTACTGAGTGACCGAGCTGATTCTTCATGTGAGCCGCCTGCGCATGAGGATGAGTCTTCATCTGGCCTGCGAGATCTAAGAGAAGTGCCAGAAAACCGCAGAGGCTCATTGAGGAGTGACTGTGTCAAAGCAGTAGCTATGACGTGTTGATGATTAGTGTTACTAATTGTGTTGTTACAGTTACTAAGTGTGTTGAATGTCATAGCATTGTCTTTTGTTCCAGCTTGCATTGCTGGTCATCAAGCATCTGTTTATTGGCTAACCCCATGCCTTATTTGAAGGGAGGGAGTATGTAGTGTTTTGAAGGTATTATTTAATGTTGTTGTATCCAATTCAGTGTTGGCGCCAATTACGAATGTGGCGCAGTTGTTACAATTATGGTTTGCGCCTTTTTACAATTGTGGCGCCACCTCTAACAGGAGCTGATGTCAGATGTTGATCTTCCTTAACCAGTGAGTCTTGACCTAACCTCCAACCTGTCAATATATCTGAGCATGTTGCTCTGGAGTCTGCTGTGCCTGAGGTGAAGAGTGATCAGAGCCTGAAGATACTACAGTTATTAATAGGTAAAAACCTCTAGTGTGTTTTTAGAAGAGAAGAAGGTAAAAGTGAACATTATTTGGAGAAAAAGTTAGTGATACCAACGGCCCATGCGTGCAATCTCAAAATTAATATCCGATTTCCCGCAATGTTTTATAGGCATCAATGAAGTAATTTTGTAAACATTTTTTAACTGAATCTTTTCTAAAGGTACATCATTAATATCTGGAAAGATAGAGCAAATTACTTGGTTCCAAGCCTTTGGCGCCGAACATGAAAGTGAGAAGGATCTATAATTTGTGGTAGATAGTGGCACAGAAAAATGTTGAATGAGACGAGTATTATTGGAATCATGAAGCTGGAAAAGTGACAATATAGATATTGGCAAAGAATGCTTCAAAAATTTGGACAAAACTATGATTTTTTGCTCAATGACCAAGTCTTGTAGCTTCAGTAAGTTTAATTCAACAAAAAGTTCATTAGAAGGATGAAAGAAAGGTTTTTTCAAGATGATTCTTAAAGCTCTCTTCTGTAGCCTAGCTTTAGTAGCCTCAAGGCTAAAAAGTATTAAAAACCACATGGTAATTCAGTAAACTTTTTTCTTTATTTTTTTCTACACGTGATAAAATACTATTTGCCTTTAGTGCGCCATCTGCGGCTGCTATAAATTTTTTGTCTATAACAAGCAAATTTATCATTGGTATTAATAATAAAACAATTTGATTAATTTAAAATAATTTAAAGCCATTTTAACACGAATCAAAGAAGACATTTTTTTGCTACTAGCTTTCTTTCCAACAGACCTAGGCCTCCATATTTGGAAATCCATACATGGACATGGTTGTGTAGTGGTTTGTGAATGTGTGTTGGTTGGTTGTTGGGAAGGACGGAAAGAAGGAAGGAAGTAGAGGTGGGACTTTTTGGAAAAAGCTGGTCCCGGTCCCGGTCCCGGCCAACATTACTTGGTCCCGGCCTGGTCCCGGCGAGGAAGTATGTGGTCCCGGCCTGGTCCCGCAGCCTTTTTCCCCACTTATTGGCTTTTAAACATAATAATTTCTTGTGGATTAAGAGCCAAACATATTAAGAAAATTCATATCATCAGTACATAAGTGAATCAACATAAAGTATGAACCATAGCTTCAGGAAATCCATACCTACTATCATGAAAAATGGCTACAATTATCTCACAATGCTGAGGAAACATTTGCATTTTAAACCCTTAAAGGTAAGAAACTGTACATCAATACAAATTTAAGCAGTATCACACCTCCCTTCTGTCCATCCATAAACATTCAATCAATCAGTATATCTGAGTTTTATCATGGAAGGTCAGGACACAAATACCTGCAAGAGCCTTAATCTTAATCAAATCACCAAAGCACAGGAGCATTTTGACAGATCACTTTTACAGTTGGTATGTGACTTAACGACTGTTTTTGACTGTTTATGAAGAATTATGTGAGTTGACACGCTGGATGAAGGAACTGACAATTAATATTTTACATACCTAGGTAGTCTCCAAAAACAATTAGGTAAGAACCCCGCCTTCCTTCCTTCCTCCCCAACCAGGGCAGTTGAATAACGGGTACTTCAAAGTTTTGTACCCAAAGTGATCAGAATCATAGTTTAGTACCAGTTTTAGTATAATATACTAGGAATATGCCAAAAATAATACTAGTTTATACATTGATATAAGGTAAACACAAACGGCTGCAGCTGGTGACTGTGATCTTTGTTCGTACCCAAAACAGGATGGAGAAGCAGTGCATCACATATGCTATTCGAATTATTTTTCGTGTTGTTTTGTCATGTCGGTATTGAGCAGAGGTGCGATGTCGGCCAGTAGCGTACGCGACCAGTAAATTAATACGACTACGTAGCGGGTATAAGCGGATCCAGGGTCGCAGATCGGAGGGGCATGTTACGGGGGGCGCCATCCAGATCAAGGGGGCGGCACTTTTGGCCGACAAAACCTATCATCATGGTGTGCCATTTGCGGCAGTAGCGGGGACGACGCGCAGCGGCGCTGAGGACGCCCCGTCATAGGGAAAACGGTCGATTTTTGGGGAAAGATCATCATGATGAGAAAATGACAAAATTTCGGGAATATCCAGCTAGCATGTTATAAGAAACAGTTCATCGTTATTTAGAAAGATCCCGTTTTATTATGTTATGTTAGCCGAACTGCCCGCCGATTGGATTCCCGTGAGACAATGCAGACTCCTTTTAACATGGGCCTGAAGCGGTATTTGGTGTCCCCATTTGCTTCTCGGTGGGAATTCAGCAAAACCATTCGGATGGTGTAATATATAGCGGCACCTTTTTCTTACCAGATTGTGAGACTAAAACATTTTGAGTACATGTTCACCATTATTTATTTCTGGTAGCCGCCTTTTTAAGCTGAAATCAGGCTAGTTTTGCGGCCGTCTTGGTGGTCACTTGAAGTGGTTTAATTTTGGCGTGACATTTTACACACCGCATCATGCATGACTCGAAAAAATTATGCATATGGTGCGCTTAGCCTCCTGTCTTTAGCTCGTAAAATGCTTAAAACTACCTGATTGCGTGGAATCCTGCTGAACGCCAGCAAATGTTTTAGCTGCGCTGAGGGACTTTAAATCCCGCAGAGTGAGAAATCGTGTGCGGGACTAATCATCTCCCCAGCTTCAAAAACGCTCACTAGATGTCCAACAGTGTTGACTTATGACACTGGCAGACTCAGCTGCGTAATTCCGGGAGGGCACTGTGGATATCTATTGTCATGAAAGGGTGGGTAGCATTCCATCTCGCGCGGGTCGCTCAGGTGTTTGTTCACAGTTCCCCGAGCGGGACCGCCGGCTCGGCGACTATTTTTAACTGCGGACGGTTTCGTGGGGGCCGGGGCTGCTGGCAAACAGGTTTCAGAGCCACAATGCACTTCCTTATTCAGAAGGCATGAACAAAATTGAATATGTTTTATGATACTGCTTCCCGTCTAACTGGATTTTTGAGTCCGCACTGGGGTGAATAATTTATACGGATAATAATTATTCCCGTTATTTTTCAACCCCTGAAGCTGAACAACAATATAGCATTCCTATAGCAGCCAATTCATTAGCAGGCGCCATGTACCGACCTGGAAATGTGTCATGATGCTGTATCCCCCAATTCAGCGGGCGTAGAAAACTTGACAGAATTCTGGAAAGTAGTCACCTATATATCATAGAAAGCATATTTCCAATGTCTAAAAGGGCTATTCATACTTGTGATATTGTCCAACCTTAAACAAGCCGGGGGGACTCTGAATATATTTTCACTTTGATCTTCCTGTGAATGATGTTTTTCTCTGTTCGGTCTTAGATGCTTTCCCCATGCATTGTACTTAGTATATCAAAATACATTGGCATAACCGCGAAACTCCCTTAATCACAAAACCTGAGCACGCCTATAGCAACTTATCATATAAAAAAGGTTAGGTAGTTACGGGCTTTTTATAGCGCCTTCTTTGCAAGGCATTGGGAGTATAGTATAGCTACTTTTGTTCTTACCAGCTTTCTTCGAGCAGTCTATTCACATTCGAATTACATTTGAGCCGCACCCCCCCTCCATTTTAGTATTGAAGCCATTTCTCTCTTCGTTCGTTACCGGCTTCCGGCAACAACAACAGACCACGATGAGACCGGAAAAACTGTTAGAATAGAAGCCGTTTCTGACTACGTTCGTCACCGGCTTCTGACAACAACGATGACGACGAGACAAGACCGGAAAAACTATTAGAATAGAAGCCGATTCTCACTTCGTTCGTCACCGGCTTCTGACCACGACTAGACTCGCCGAGCGGCCAGTATGGAGCCGCTTGAGAAATCTCAGTCCGCTTTGCTCCATGGATTTCATAATGCAGCTCTGATAATAAAGGGAATGTGGCACCTTTATAACCTGATTTTAACTGAGATAGCCAAGTTGTAAAGCAAGTCGGAAAACCCGGTACTGTATATATCATTTGTCTTGGAACTCGATATTTCCATAGAAAAAGCTGAAACCTACCCGAAATATACTTCTCATGTATTTCTCGCCAGGCGGCCATTGTTGTGAGCTTCTGGTGTGACAACATATGCTGACGTCACGATGAGCATCAGCCAATCGAAGCCCTTGAAGCGTTTCGAGTATGGTAGTGGTTACCAGATCATGACATCATCCACAGGCGGATATTTATTTCTTTTCCTAGAGGAGCATTTTGAAAATCAAACTCTCGAGGTTATTGTAATTTTTTCAGAAAAATAATGAGTGATTTCATTATTTTCGGGCAAAAGTACGCCTAATTACACAAATTTCCAGGTTTCGACCAAGGTGCCACATTCCCTTTAAGGACAGTTTAATACTGTTTTGACGTTTCATTAAAGGGAATGTGACACCTTGGGCGAATCCCGGAATTTAGTGTAATTAGAGGTATTTTTAGTAAAAAATCATGAAAACGTCCAAGCTTTCTTTCAAAAATGCACAACAAACTCAATATTTTTATTTTCTTACCTGCTCCTGAAGGGGAAAAACAAACCTCTGCCTGTGGATGACGTTATGATCTAGCAACTTCTTCCATATTCAATAAGGCTTCAAGGGTTTCAATTGGCTGACTACTCACCGTGACGTCATAATGTCGTCATGCCAACAACTGGGAACTCTGTCCGGCCCATTTAACATCTAAAGGCCTTGGGCCGACCGCTTGGGTACATTTCAGGTAGGTTTTTAGCTTTTCTCTACGGAAATTTTTAGTTACAATACATGTGATATATTGAGTACCGGGTTTTCCGACATGCTTTATAACTTGGCTATCTCATTCAAAATTACGTTATAAAGGAGCCACATTCCCTTTAGGGAGGGGGTGGCTGCCCGGTACACTAAAACATATAATTCTGCAAATCCATGCTCTCAGAATGCATGTATGCAAGCATTTTACAGACTGTTTGGCAGGTATTATACCCAGGCTGCCTTGGAGAAACATATCCTAAGTCATGGCGCATACTGAACCGGTTTACCCCCAATGGTGTATTTTAACCGAATGCATTGATATACAAATATTAGAAAACAATCAAAGAAATGATGCGGATGGTACACTGGAATAGACGTCATGGCTTTGGTCCGTATTAAAGAAGTGTCGTCGCATTTAATCATCAAAGGTATGCGCTTAATTGTTTTATATTAACGTCCATGTTATTGCATGCCAGCGTGCATGGTTGAAAAATTCCGTGAGAATATATCCAATAACAATATGGCACTTTTTCCATGAATACTATCACTTCACAATTATTCCACGATTATGAACAAATTTTTGTGGTGTAACAGAGCATGTAAATATGCTGATGCCTCTCTCGCTTCTATTGCTGGCACTTCCTTGAGCGAGGTGTCGTTAACGTAGTACCATCGATCTTCCGACTGGTTCTAGCAGAAGGCAGTGTAGTCGCCGGTCTTAGAATATTGTCAAAATAGTATGTTTAAATTACGAATCAGTGTAGTGAATGTCATCATCTTAAAGATGATTAGCAAAACAATTACGTTTTTTTCATTCACAAGTCTTAAACAGAGTGCATATGTTAGGATAAAACATAGGTCCTCTTGAGACCCGAGCCCAAAGTATTTGATGTAAGTGCAAAACCTTTTTGATTTTTGGTGTTTTGGACACAAGGAACTCAATAATGAACAAAAATCAGAATTCCAAGATTTTTAAATATGATTTATTGGGCTTATAAAATCTTATATATAACATCCTCGAAGGAGATTGTTCAGCAACCACAAATGCTAAAAACACCGGACGAAAACTGATAAATTTCCAATAATTTAAGCTTCCTGTTCATACACTTATCAAAACTAGGTTCTTCAGTAACATTCTTTGAACTACCGACCTTCCTCGGAGCAGCCGCGAAACCGTCCGGCGCCCGCGTCTATCGTCAAACAAAGAAAATTTGGACTCACTCACCCTTGGGTTTAGTTTATGGCTTTGACACCAGACGAAGGCTAAAATTTCAAGCTTGTATACATAATGGCTTTAAAAGGCTACGACATTGGTAAGAGGTGGTAGAGCCATTCAAACCTGCGTATAGATACCTATACGTGGGGACTCAGGAGGTTTAACTCTGACAAAGTGTAAAAACTATATCCATGATGAACTGCCGAGGATCCAACGTTCACTTGCCCAGTAACGGATCTAAAAAAAGTTGAGGAGACTGGGTAGAATCGTGATTTTCTTTTTAGAAACGACCAAAATCAGACAGGGTGGATAAGATCTGGCTGTTGGCGAGAAAGGAGGGGAGGGGACTCGGCTAGGCTGATCTCGACTGGACATCACTCAAGACAAGACGCGAAATCCACAAACTGCAGTTCCTCCACAACCTCACCCGTAGACATTTGCGCAACTATATCCAAAGCGTTTTACATAATTGGAGGCAGAACAATACGGACAGATCACTCCGAAACGCGCACCAAAGAACTGAATTAATGCAAGGAACAACAGACTCCAAAATATATTTTCTGCCAGTCACAACTAAAATTTTCAACATCAGAACAAATCAGGATAATCGCACCAAATCAACCCTTCGAAAAAACAAGTGGGGGAACATTTGCGAAGTAGGCAACCACCCAAGTATTCTGGATATGGCTCAAATTTCTAAGCTCCCTGTTGATGCCATTGATATTTAAGAGACGGCATGTCAAAACTGAACACCCAGGCAAATCAAGTTCAAATATTTGCATCGCCTTTCTGCATTTGTGGCTATAACAACGAAGAGACCAAATACTAATTGTTGTGCTGCCCAAGAAATGCAAATCATCGAAGTTTAGTAGAACAAAGCATTGGTCAAATTGTCGGCACAAGTTTTACAGCCCTGAAAAATAGACAACAGCCCCGTAAATATCCTACTTTACGAATTCACCAAGTGATGAGGATGGTCATGCACTATAGCACGCAAAACCATTGAATTCATAATCAATAGCAAGATATTTGAACTAAATAAATGTTCATTTATAATAAATTAAAACGAAGTTGTACATCTTTGCAGCGGCGGGACAGTGACCTCAGCCGTAGTGGGTGGCCATGGGCTTGAGGCGGCGGTATATTGACGGATATTAATCGTACAAAAATTCGTGAGGGGCTGGATAGTTAAGAGCGTTGATGCGCTTTTGCATCGATCGAGACGTTTGTTTGACGTTTGAAATACTCGGGTAACAAAATAAACGTTGTTGTTGTTGCCACATAGCCAGGCTCGACCCCTGGATCTGCACCTGAGTTTGCCAGTCTATCGTCACAATTTGTTTTGTACCACTTGGTCCTGAACAAATCAGCTTAGCCCATTTGATTGAACTATGTAAGGTGTTATGTGTACCACTCCTGATTCCGAGAAGTGTCAGGGTGACTAAAAAGTCGTGGCGGGAAGAAAACAAGCTCGTCCCCGTCGTCTCGCCGCTCCTGCCGCGATCCCCTGTGGGGTTGTCTGGGTGGGATCGAACCCACGCACAGGTGCAGGTGCGTGGCCATTGTAGTCAACTGAAAGCGAGTCGCCAAAATAGTGTCGTCAGTCAAGGATATGACAGTCTGAGGCCTCCCTCTTTTGTAAAAGGGTCGAATGATACCCAGCCGTGTTTTTCGTATCCCACAGCTTGTATAAATGCGTGTTTCACCATGCTCAGTACTTCAACACATGCTCCCACAGGCTAATGACATCGAAATGAAAACTCTGTCCCTATCCAATGATTTGTTATTAACTGTCGCATTCACTTAGATGGCCTAGGAAATCTCCTGCGGGTTTTATGTTAACTCGGGAATGGCTCAAAGGCCGGTAGATGTATGTACATACATACAATAACGGAATGTGAGTAGAAATACACTGAAAGCAAACTAAATTCATAGATAGAAAGTTCAAAACAATATCCTCTGCGGTTTGAGGTCAAAGGTCATTCGGGGTCACTGACCGATTACGTAACCATGTGATATATTCCCGATAATGTACAATATTACCAGCAGTATAGCAATCCTTGGCCGGAAAATGAGGGTTAGAACTTGAAAAAGAACATTTTGAACTTGACATGTGACCTTGACTTTGACATTGGGTATCCTTGACTATGAAGTCATTGCATAAAATGTGTCATTCTTAGTAATTCTATTTGACCGAAACACTCGCGGTCAATGAATTTGAGAATTATTGCATGAGAATATGCGCACAAATCTCCTTAGGTTATATAACAGTATGATTGTATGCTCGTCGGGCCCCCTTCGGCGCTGCAAGAGGATATAAGGAGGATTCGCCATCGTGAATCTAGAGAGGGAAGAGGGTGATAAGTCTATCATCCCTTAAGACAATTCTTGACAGATTGAATTTTTTATGAATGGCTTTATCGGTGATTACTTGAATGACCTTACTGATGTATTTTTATTGGTGATTTAATGGAGCAATTTGTATTTTCATCAACGTGTCACTTCAACGTAAGCACTATATATGTGCTTAACCTTAAGAAAGTTTATGTTTTGAGAAGTTTTTTATGGTATATTGGTACAAAATTCACCCAGGCAAGTGTTCCATTTTGAATGAAAATTTCTTGCTGGTTTTCAGAAGATTGGGCGGCACCAGCTTTAGGTACTGCTTATTGCTGAAAAATTAAACATCTAAAACGAACAGTCTGAGGTCGAGCGCTGTTTTGGAACACGGCCGGACAATATGTGATTAGAATGCCTTGTCTTTGTTCGCTAATATCTCACCCCAAGGAAATTTTAAATATGACTTAGAGAGTCAATGTGTGTTGGACATAGAGAATTACATGAAAGCTCGCAGTCTGCTCCCCAAAACCCCGCCAAAAGGCGAGGGATGACCTGGGTACGTCGCTTGACCTCGGCTATTTTGGTACACCCTCATCAATTACCCAAATTGCTTAACCACTGGAAAGTTACCTATGAACTCCTCCATCGAAAAAAATCCTTCATGAAAACTAAATTATGGTTGTCAATGACAAAAGCTGTGTGACTTCGTTCTTGGGGGGTTTTTACGCGTTCATTGCGATGGCTATTTCGTGCCCATCCGATTATATGGTGAACGCATTGTTGGTGGATGAGCACTGTATCTGGTCGTCAATGGGTGGATGTGGGCATTGGGCACCCCCAAATTTGGTGACCTATAATTTTGATTAGCTGTTTTCTATAAATCTACACGCACTATATATATATATATATATATATATATATATATATATATTTATTTATTTATTTATTTATATATATTCTTCGTGTGAGTCACGAAAATACGTTTCTAGCTTGTTTAAATTAGTGTTCGCCGAGCAAAATAGCTGAATCTATTCTTGACATGATGTCGAAAACACGATTGGCAGAATTATTCATATATCTGTGGGTGCTTGGACAACCCCATTGAAACGTTCAAGTGGTGAAATATAGGTACTTAATTTTGTCGTGTTCTTCATTTCAATAATTTTGAATGGGTTTTTGCTCATCAACAGGCATGTGAGAAGCCTAAAGCACACTTTGAATTATATTATCACATTTTATCATGGTAGTCATTGACATAGTTTCAAATTGGAGTACCCCCAATCATTATCAAGAATCCGCGCCCTGATTCGCGGATTACACCCAACCCAGGCTGGAATGGTAGGTAGGTAGCTGATACCATAGGCAGATCCAAGGGTCAAAGGGGACACTTTCTCCTGATCGATCCTCAGCGCCCCAGTGAAAGGTCGATGACGCCCCCTAAAATTGCACTTCCCCCCAGAATGCGAGTATCGGCGCCTCTGCGATAGGATTTGGCACCCATCTGATAAATTTTTCCACCCAGAAGTGCTCATCCCCCCTGGTTCGGATGGCACTTCTCGACAAAGTGCCCATCCTGATAAAAAATCCTGCATCCGCCTATGGGGACATCGTGAGCAGAGGAACAAAGGGGGGTATGTTATTCGTTAACCAATTTTCTTGAGTCTTAGAGCACTGCAGTTGCAGAGGCTATATGTGGTTAGCCAATTTTTCAAATTTACCTGGGGCTCCATTTACGTTACAACAGTGTTCAGCATGTATGATAAAAGAAGGCTAGAGCGAGGGCGAATAAGAGTAGGTACGCAAGAGATGAGAGCAAGCAGATATTTTGGTTACTTAGCAAACACTGAGGTGGTGGAGGCCTAAGTATAAGATAGTGAAACCAGTGGCTCGGCTGCTAAAAAATATTTGGAGATGCCTTTGTTCTTTCCGCGAGGGCACAGAGCAAATTTGGTTCTTTGGTACCCTTGATATTATATCAAGAGACCAGGGAAACTTTTATACCCTGCTCCTAGTATCAAGAGTTTCTGCTTAGGGGAGAGCGGGGAGAGTTGTTTCATGGACAAGTTGTATCAGAGCGATTTTTCCAAAACTATCCGAGAGATGGAGCCCCCGACACAACCAGATGATGCGGCATGCGGTCCGGCAGCTTTCCTCATACTGCCGTCTGCTTGGCTTGGCGCGTTTCGCGGTGAGTGCAGAAAATGTGTTTTCGGGATGTCATTCTGTAAAATTTCGTCGTAAGAAAATGTGTAATTGTCATTCAGATGATCACGAATCGGAAAGATCGCTGTAGCAGTGGTAAGGGTAGATTCTAAGGTTTCGTGCATGAGAAGGATTTTCCCGGCTGGCCGCTGATTTTTCAGCATGAGGACGTTTTTTTCCAATATGGGAGGGTGGTATATGTTGTATCAGGCATACGCGTCGGAAAAAGGAAGGGGGGCCAGGGGGCCTGGCCCCCACTTTTTGGCCAAAAATTTCCTGATCTCAGTCAAAATGAGAGAAAGCCGGACATTCTTATATCCAGCCGCTGCGGAAGGCAACGAGGAGCCCAAATTCGAACTGTTTTTGGTCCTGATGTTGAAAGTTTTTTGTCAGCATCAGGTTGAAGTTTGGCTGCCCCCCTCACTTTTTTGCCGGTGGCGACACTTATGGTATCAGGGCCAGGTGGGGTATGTTGTAACAGTGATACAACTCCACCCCAAAGTACCAGCAGCTCATTAAGGGTGCCGCCACAGATTCTTTTTTCCAAAAACACTATATTCTTATGACATGTAGCCACAACGAAAAATTAGGTAAAAATATTTTTGCTGCAATAAGTGCGGGTCAGGATAAGTGCAAGACAGGCCGCGCTGATGGAATAAAAGCAAAAGAAAAAATTAAAGTCTAACAAGTCCAGTGACGAATCTAGGATTTCGTTAGGGGGCAGGCTTGGGAGAGGGGCGCCGAACCTGGGGGGCGCCGAATCTGAGGGGCACCAATTTACCACCCAATAGGCGGCCAGTGTCGAAGAAAAAAACGTGTTTAAAAAGCGTATTTGTAAATGTTTATTTTCATGAAGCTACCTTTCAGTGAGACATGTTCACGTTTACCATCAAGCATATTTCGGGCCGGCAAGGTTTCGCCCAGAACGTAATGACTGGTACATTGGTAAAAAATGCTGGACGCCCCCACTGATGCTAACTGAAGCACGATGAGCAAAGAATACAGCTAACTTCGGTCTTGAAGAAAACTGAGGTGTCGCATCGACCACATCCACATATCATAGTTGTCTTGGCTAACGCTGAGTCCCTACAGAAACCCTGATTGGCACTGCACTAAGCGCAATTAACAATGAATACAGTGAACTTTGGTGAACTTAAGTCATGGCGAAAACGAAGGTGTCGTGTCGACCACCTCCACATATCGCAGTTGTCTTGACTAACGCTGGGTCCCTACTGAAATTCCCGATTGACGCTAACTTAAGCATCAGAGGCCGCAGAGTCTCTACGGGCCTGAGCCCCCTGAGTTTTTGGTGGCTACCCTGAACTGATATTGAGTCCCCTCAGCTGATCTGGGACCGCTTTAGATAACCAGGCCCTCACACTGAACTTGAATGTGTCGCCACTGGAGCCTTCTGAGCTTTTCGGCGCCCTGGGCTGTTCTGGGACCATGAAAGAGTATTGTACAGGAGCTTACTGGCTTGGCCTTAGATCCTTCGCTGTTTTGCCCCCCCCTAAGCTAAAAATAACCCTATAGGTGAAATTATTGTGGCAGCCATGAGCTGGTCTAGGTCCCGTGAGAGGACTTACATAAGAGGCCTCTGGTTTGATCGTAAGGGGCCCTGGCTGTCCCTTGAGCTGACAAGGGGCCCCTGGGCTGGTATCGTGTTCGTTTAACTGATATAGGCCCCTTCAGCTTGTTTGGGACCGGTTGTGCGGATCTGGGCCCCATGAGTTCGTCGAGACGCCCAGCTAGTCTGGCCATCTTAGTTTGTATGGGCCTCCTGAGCTGCTTGGTGCCCCCCTCAGCGTGTCTAGTCTCCATGAGTTGAAGACTGGCCCCCTGGGATAGTTTTGGGCCCCTGAGCTTATTTAGGACCTTTTTAAATTGGTAGGCACCCCACACTGCCTACGCTGCCTATACAACTCATTAGGAGTGTCGCCAAACTAATTTTTTCCAAAAACACTATATTATCACATATAGCCACGACGAAAAATTAGGTAAAATAGTTTTGCTGTAAAAATTGCGGGCCAGGATAAGTGCAAGAGAGGCCGCGCTGATGAAATGAAAGCAAAAGCAAAAATTAAAGTCTAACAAGTCCCGAGAAGAGTGGCCATAACGGCCACATCCCCGCCTGAGCTTCACAGATTCGAGGGACACCCCTGCTCGCTCCCCACCTCCTACTTCCCACGTCCATGCAATTCATCCGTATCCCTGATACAACCCTTCCCGTATCTATTGTGAGATGATTACTTAGTCCATAACTAAAACGTTAAGGCTTTTCAGTTAACAGACTTTAGCCCCGACTAAAGTCTGCTGGTACCTAGTCAAGAATTTACCCGTTTCGACACATTGTGTTGGCTTCTTTGTTCCAAACGGATCACTTCCCCCTCAGTATCTCATTCCCCACGAAAGTCAAAGGAAAAGTACGGGCGGCGCTCGAAAGCTCTTGACAAGACGAAGATATTTAATACGAATAATTTTTCATTTCAGGTCAATATTGAGGTCAGAATAGGTCAAAGAAGGTTCCATTGGCCTACAACAGAGCAGTGTATGTTTCTCTCTCTAGATCTTCTCTCAGGGGAGCTAGCGCAAATATTTATGCATCATTGGATTCCTCTCATTGCGGCGGGGCGAATGATGTATAATATGACCTTTCTAGGTCAAATAGTGAAAATGACCTGACCTCGAGCTAGTTCAGGGTCACAGAGTGACCTGGTATGGTCATGTTGCATATCAATCGACTCCCCGTGACAATATAAGCACAATGCAAGCAAAATAGGAACTTTATCTCAATTCAGTGAGAAGTTATTGGCAAAACAATCACTCTATGCTCCCCTGACCTGACATGACCTTTGAGAGGTCAGATGCTCAAAACTCAACTTTGTGGTAAAGATCGTGGTAAGAATAGACGGTTTGAGGATTTTCAGCTTTATCTATCCAGTATTTACTGAAAACGAGTCCATTATATTTTTAAACATAGACTTCTAATGGGGTGCCCAAAAATTTGACCCCACCTTAGGTCAACAATATCAAAATTTCGAGATAGCAGATTTGTAGACCCTAATGACCTTATCATATTCTACAGGTTTCAAACTGATCGGTTTGCTAATGTTCCCTGGGCGCTGCTTCAAACTCGTGATTTTAGGTTTCGAGGTCGGGTCACTTGACCTTGAATAGATCCTGGACCTGCCATGACCTTAACTTAAAGATTTGGTCAGATGTGTAAAATTAATTAGGAATACGGTACTGTAAGTTTCGTTGTTCTGCGTCTCTTTTTAGCTATATGGGGAAAACCAGGAGCGGGGCGAATTTCGCCCTCCCCAGCGGAGCGCGTGTTAACTCACCATGTGATACAACTCACCCAACCGGTGGGGTAAGTTGTATCAAGTGAAAAGGTCTATTCGCCGGGCAGTTGGAGGAAAACCAGTAAATATTAGGCAAACAATTAATTGGCAAAAGGAAGCCAAAGGCTGCAGCTACGAGATGGTATTAAAATCACGAGGCCATCCCAAGTAGTTACGATATTAATGGACCTGGAGTAAAAACTGATACAACCCACCCCACCCTCCCCTAAGGTCTGTAATCAGTAAGACAGCTGAACTAGAACTGTGTCCCAGGACTGGGGCCCACGATAAATGCATGCCAAAATTTGTATGAGGACTTGCTTCCAAAAGGTGCATGTTCGGTAAGAGTACGCAGTAGACCATCGTGCAAGAGTAGGCACGCTTAGGAGATAAAGGCACTTATTTTTGATCGGGACAAAGTGCATAATTCATATTTGGGAAGCTAAACATTGCAGCATTAATAGTTTTTGGAGCTCATGGACGCAACAACTTCCAGGGTCATATAGCGTCGCCAAATATTTCCCTGTTTGGAACGGTTCCCAGGGAGCCAGATATTTATGCGTACCTATTCTAATATCCTCTTTTGTGTACTCTTACCGAACCACTCTGGAAAGAGTGCCTATGTAACTTTTTATTCATTTTGGGATCGTGTTGACTTACTGGTTGAATCAGCCAACTAAAACAATAACCATACATAAACATCACGTCGGGGTTTTTCCGGCGGCACCAAAAAAGGCGGTGCGAAGCGCCGCCGTACTTGGCACACGTTATCCTTGATCAATTCGGCAAATTTTCCCAAAAATTTAAGGTCGGGTCATCTCAGGTTAGTTCACCAGTGAAGGTCAAGTGACCTAACATCCCAAAAAGTTTGGGATATCATAAGCAAGAATAAGATTAGTATATCCGATTGAAACTCATATCACATTATGGGCCATTCGAGCGCTACACAAACAAAATTCCGATATTTTTTATATCGCTGACCTAGGTCCAGATACAGACCATGACCTCTCCATTGAAAATGCATGGGAAAAAACGGGAATTTGGCGAAAAATGGCTCACTTTATGTAGACACAGCTCATAAAATACCTTCATATTATTCAAATCGTAATATCTCAGACTCCTTCTCAGGTTCATGCTGCAATTTTGGGCCTGTGACCTCTGAGAGTTCATCTGGGGCTACCAAAGCAGGTTTTCAGACTTGGGTCAATACATTTGTAAGATGATGTGATAAATCTTTTATCTTGATACGATTACGTTTGTATTGTAATTGCGAGTCGATTGATATATGCATATTGACTATGCTATGCCAAATGATGACATTGACCTGATTTTTGGTCAGGTCGTTTTTGCTTTGATCTCGTATACTTCTATCATACATTATTCGATTTGCTGTAACGAGAGGAAGCAAATGGTACCTAAAAATTGATTCTAGCTCAACTCTGTCAGACGTCAGAGCCCATAAATTCTTCAAGAACATGTCACCTTCTTTGGCCTGCTATGACCTAATTATTGAACTGAGGCAAAAATGGCTGATGTAGTTGCGTCTTGATTTTTTTGTGAGTTTTCCACCAGCTTTGGCATTTTTCGCTATCCCGCATAGGAGCCGAGTTCGGGGAGGGGAGGTTTCACCCACCCTCCCCCCACACCAGGGCGAAGGTGGCTCGGAGTCCTGCCGGGGCGTGCATTAAGTGTAGACACTTGCTAGGACTTCTCTTAATCGTAAAAGATCGAGGAGGTCAACGCCAAATTCCTGGACAAGATCGTGCAGGAGCAGACTTACGCTGCCGTGTTATTCTACACATTTTACGAATAAACGTTTGAATAATAAATTGTTGCCTCAGGAAAAGGCTAAATGACCTGCCCGCCGTTCAGAGAGGATGACTTGCCCCCGATACTCTTTTGAATTATTTCGGCTTGCACTCAGCGGCTCAAACCCTCCCAGCTCCTCCTCCCCTCTTCCCTTTCACCCCTACGCCTCACGTCCTCCGGCCTGACCGAGACCCTAAGCCGCGACTCCTGTGGTATGTCAACAGAGGCATCGGTGTTTGTTCAAATCTGCTCGGACCGTCTGTAATGGGACGGACACGCCGAATGGTGAAATGCGGTGTCTTAATCTGTATGGCTATATCATCTCGATTGGTAACAGAATTACACAATCCTGTGACGGGTGTGCAGCCATTTTTCTGTTGCAAGTATCGGTTTTGTGCCGCCAAAGTTTTCGCCATAACCTGTAAATCAAACGGCCCCCTAAATTGATGACTCTGAGCGCGACCCTGCGGCCCATCACCAGCTGGGGCAAAAACATCCCATCTTTGAATAGCAGTGTCATCTTGGGGCTAAAGGTAAAACTCATACATGCGCCAGTCTTTAGCAGAGGGTAGCACTCCCGCTACTGCCGCAAATGGCACACCATGAATTCCTAGGCTTCTTATGGGTTAATTGTGATTTCTTTTAAGCCCTATATTGCTGTTTCAAAAGAGTTTTGGAATGTTGTTTTTCTAAAGTAATTTTTTTTTCTGGAGTAGGACAAAGTTCTACATAACTGTTATATGACCTAATTCTTAGAGAAATTGATAGCCTTAGCCATGTGGACGTCATATACATCGATATGAGATGTACCGGTAAAGTCTAGAAATGTTGACTTTGAGAGCAATTTTAAGGCATTTGCAGGCCGAATTCGCAAAAATGGGAATAGGACTTCTGAAACAACTTTTTGTAACCTTTTGATATAGCCAATAATTTTTTTCGCGTATCTCCCTTTAGAGTAGGTTTGCAAAAGGTAGGCAAATTCAAACACTTTTACTTAACATCATGTTTACCCGTTGAGCAAACTTTTTCGTCAACTCATTTGGCTCGCTGTCTTCACAACTCAACTTAACTCAACTCAACTCATTGACGTGTTGTGAACCGATTCAACTCAACTCAACTCACTTGTCTATTTTTTACTCAACTCAACTCAACTCACAGCAGAGTCGAATGAGTCGGAAATTGAGCTAAACTCCGACTCTGACTCGTGAATCGCACATCTCTGGTGGCATCGAACTGCTTTTTTGTGTCATTAATTGAACCATAGTATATTTCATTCTTTTTTCGTTATTTTAGTCTATAATAGTGTCTACTATTCTTGTCTTTTGTACATGGTTTGTGCTATGAAATAATTGTTGCCAGTCTAAGGATAGCCACATGTCTATTGTGGAGTGTCCTGAAGAAATAAGCTAAAT
This sequence comes from Lepas anatifera, assembly GCA_034440635.1. Classification (NCBI taxonomy): domain Eukaryota; kingdom Metazoa; phylum Arthropoda; class Thecostraca; family Lepadidae; genus Lepas; species Lepas anatifera. The sequence continues at coordinate 55,233 of JAOTON010001164.1, forward strand.
GAATAAATAAATGAATTCATAGGCGGATCCAGCGGGAGGCCGGCAGGGAGGCAAGTGCTCCCATCGACCCTGGGTGCCCCCTAAAATGGTCACGGCGTTCCTCTGAAGGGTCGATGACGCCGCGCGAAATTTCGCTTACCACCCTCCCCTCCCATCCCCAGGATGAGAAAATCTGCGCCCCGAAATAGAATTTGGCGCCCATCTGATAGGCTTTCCGGCCAAAAGTGGCGCCCGCTTGGTCTGGATGGCACCCCCCGGAAATATCCCCCCGATTGGCGATTCTGGATCCGCCAATGCCTTTGTCTTAGCTCCTAGGTGAGATAATATAGAGGAATATAATAGAAGTATAACGATAAAAACAGGAACAGAGGCAGATGGCCCATAATAAGTGATTGTGTAATTATATTTGTCTCATTTTGGCTCAGGATAATACTGAGACTATGCCAATTCAAAAAGTTCCAGGCTAGAGAATGCGTTTCTCGCAGTAGTGTCTGACTGGGTTAGGTTAGAGTAAGTTTTAGGCAGCATTAGCGTCCTCTCATTAGAGCGAATAGTTGAGGTCTCGCGCCACCGGTCTCGGCCTTTTCCACCGGTCTCGGCCTTTCCTGGGGTCTCGCGCCACCGGTCTTAGCCTTTCCTCTTATCTTCCTATGTCCCTATTTCAAATGTTGGTTTCAAATGTTGCCTGTTGTTTTTTTGTTGTTGTTGTTTGCTGTTGTTTTTTGTACGCATCCTAGGAAAAAAATAATGATGATAATGATCATGTCAATTGACAATATCACAGCATACTAAATAATGATAGCCATCAGCAAATTGTGGTGCAATTGATGATGTTCCAAGCCTTTCATCCTAGTAACTGAACCATCCTAGTAATTAAGCCTAATTTATTGTTCTAAACTTTCATTTAAAGCAGTATGTTGAAGTGTTTAGGTGTCTAAGTACTGAACTCGAAGCCTGCAATCATGACTTTGTGTGTGGTGCTGGATATTAAATCCGCAGATACACGGGTGTCACCTATATAAGTTAGATGGCGCTGGCGCTGAAACCTCAACTGCGGCACCATACTTCTTTGGCTGAGACAACTAGAATATATGGTCTCTCAAATTTACAAATTAATCCGTTTTGATCCACATTATATCAAGTAGGTTATACTCTAGCTTTTGGTGGATGGTCTTAGAACCCTTGGATCCTGGATTCCCTGGTGAGGAAACATATCACCTAAATCTCTGTGAACATCAAACCTACTTTTGTACATAGCTAATGTGTTTCATGTGTCTCTTTTTTTTATTCCGTGTTTTGTCTTTGGCAGGCATTAGGGATGAGTATGAACCTCTTAGGATTATTATTTGGTCTTCAGACCTTGGTTGTCTTTTTCATGTGCAGCACTGCCCCGCGTCTTTCTTCCCTTGTGGAATGTGTTTCTTGTCACGCATTGGTCATTTTTGAGGTCAGAAAAAGGAAAAACTTTAACAACTTGAAATTTCGTTGCTATATTATAAATGAAATTGCCTATATGAATAATTTTGAACAAAGACTGGAAATGATCTTATTATACATTCTTGAAAAATAACGATATCATGGTAAAAGGTCTCTTTAGTCATTTGATTTCACATCCCACAACTGAATTTGACCATCGCTTTGACAAAATAACATCAGACTGTCAATACCATATGCTTCCGATTAACACTGATGTTAAAGAAACATTTTCTGTCATCCATATTAACGCCCAATCAATTAAAAACAAGTTTGATGACTTCCGTAACCTACTTAGCAAGTCTGATGTTAAATGGTCAGTTATTTGCATTGCGGAAACATGGCTTAGAAAGGATATTGAGAATTATTTTGAAATTGACGAATATAACCTTTACGCCACCAGTAGAATTAACGTCCAGGGGGAGGAACAGCTAGCTATGTACATAAACAGTATGACAGCAAGAGAAGGGTGGATCTTGAACTTTCCCAAACTGAATCGGCATTCGTTGAGCTGACTAATTTAAAAGGAAAACACGACAAAAAACTTGTGATTGGTGAAATTTACAGACCTCCAAGTCAAGACTACAACATATTCATGGAAAAAATTGAGAGTATTCTAGGACTATTAGATAATTGTCAAATGAAATGTATATTGACAGGAGACTTTAACTTAGATCTCTTAAAAATGCAAGAAGACAGAAAATTTCTGATGTTTATGAATTTGATGCAATCATACAATTTATTACCCTTAATTTCAAAACCAACCAGAATATCAACACATGGGGGCTCCCTTATCGATAATATATTCATAAATGATTTAAATCAAGTGCGTTCATCGGGTATAATAATTGATGACCTATCTGATCACCTTCCTATCTATATGTGTATCGAAGTAAAATCAATAGAATTTAACAGAAGGAAACCAGTAAAAATTTTTGATAAGAGAAAGGAAACTGAATTAAATGACTTCCTGGTATCCAAATTGCAAAACTTTCAGAACATAACCGATCCAAATGAAGCGTGTAAAGTAATCATAAATGCCTATAAAATGGGAGTTGAAGAGTTTTCTAAGTCCTTTGTGCCTAGTAGAAGAAAAACCCCAATAAAGCCATGGATCTCGCCAGGTATTTTGGCTTGCATTAATGAGAAGAATAAACTTTATCGGAAATATATTCTATCTAAAGACAAAGATAATTCAAATAATAGGAACGTTGGCGAACCAAACCATGAGGAAAAATATACGCAGTATCGAAACATACTGACTAAAATAATTAAAGATACTAAGCGAGGTTATTATAAACACATGTTTGAGCTGCATAAGGGTGATAGAAAACAAACATGGAATTTACTAAATGAAGTAATTAATAGAAAAAACTTCTAAAACTAGCTCATACCCCAAAGTTTTCACTGACGAGAAAAACAAACGTTATGAAAATGAGGATATCTCAGATGGTTTCAACGATTTTTTCTCTTCCGTAGGTTCGAAACTTGAAAAGGAAATCCCAGTGTCTGATGTAGATCCAATAAATTATATTGAAAATTATACACATCCCCCACATCTTTCGGAACTCTCAACTAACCAGCAACAGATTGAGGATGTTATCAAATCGCTAAATTCTGTGGGTGGTGGCGTTGACGGCATAAATACTCATCTCCTCCTTTGAACTTACAAAAGATGCCTTAACAACTTGACATACTTTTTCAGCATTTGCTTGCAAAATGCTGTGTTCCCAGATATTTTGAAAATTGCATCGATTGTGCCTGTTTATAAATCTGGCGAAAAAGATAAATTCACAAACTACCGTCCCATTTCCTTGTTGCCCATTTTTTCCAAGATTCTTGAACGACTGATTTATAATTACTTTTCGGATTATCTGACTCAACATGATATTTTGTACCCATTGCAATTCGGCTTTAGGAAGAAGCATAGTACCTATATGCCATTGGCGAACCTTTATGACAATGTGACAAAATCTCTGGAAAACGGTCATGTTTCGTGTGGAATATATCTTGATTTGAACAACAGCGTTCGATACGGTTAGTTTAAGTATACTCTTACGTAAAATAAATAAAATTGGCATACATGGAAAATTATATAAAATCATTGGCTCCTATGTATCAAACAGATATCAAAAGACAAGGATAAAAGAAACTCTATCAAAACCTAGAAAATAGACACTGGTGTTCCACAGGGATCAATTCTAGGGCCTTTGTTATTTATAGTATATATTAACCACCTTTATAAAGTATCAAATGACTGTACATTTTACTTGTTTGCGGACGTCACTGCTATTATCATAACAGAAGAAAATTCAGCAAAGCTTCAGCTTAAGGTAAAAAATCGGGGGGGCTCAAAGTTTTTCCTACTAAACGGCTGGCATTTTCGACTAGTCCATAGGGAACACATGTTAAAAGCTTGCAATCTAGAGCCTCGGGAGGGTATCTTAAACCAGGCGCAGGTTCACGAAAAGCAGTTCAAATGGACGCCAGGACATTTTTCTTTTCATTTCCGGGGTCAAAACCGCCAGCCGTGACATTAACCAGAGAGCTAGACGGTGAAAACCAGTCCCATGTTTTGGTTTCATTTTCAGGCGTGGGTTCGAATCCAAGAAGCGGCCAAACTTTTCATAATGTCCGAATGTGCAAAACACAATGTATTCGCTTGAAATTCATGCAACTTTGCGCCCTTCATGCTTTTAGCTCTAAGGGATGCTTTTGCCTAGTGCAGAGGCGGATCCAGCAGTAAATACGTCATGTTCCAGGGGCGGATCTAAGGGCATGGTAGGTGATGAGGGCGACCGTGTACCGTTAGCCTGGCCTTGAGCACGACAAAAGGCCCTCCGCAGGGCATAGGCGGATCCAGGGGGACAAGGGGGAAACGTGCCCCCCGATCGACCCTCGGCGCCCTCTGAAATGGTCACGGCGCCCCCTGAGGGGTCGATGGTGCCCCTCTAAGATGTCGCTTCCTATCCCCACCAGGATGCGAAAATCGGCGCCTACCGATAGAGTTTTCCGCCCACCTGATAGATTTTACCGTTCAAAAATGGTGCCCCCCGGAACGGATGGCGCCCCCCTCCCCTGATTGGCAATTCCGGATCCGCCTATGAAGCAGGGGGCTCCCTTTATGTTCAGTGGGCGTTTCTTAGGTAAATTCAAGGAGCCCAAACGCCACGGATACTGGTCTCGGGGGTCCCAATAGCTGGCCTGGAGTCCCCCAAAAGTATCAAACTTTATTTAATAAGTACGTTTAAATACACACCACCCTGATGATTTATTCACTTTTACCGCCCAATTTATGAAAAATGGAAACCACGAGCGGGGGCCCCTACAATTGAAAACCGAGCCTCTTTTTGAGAAAATTCTGCATCCGCCCCTGCCATGGTCCCCAAAGTGGCTGAATTGTACCCACTTTCAGCCGATTGTCATCGAAACGACACCATGTTCGCAATATTTCCTGAGATTGCCTTCCCCAAACGTATGGCCTAGATCCGCCCCTGTCCTAATAAAAGGGACAATGAATCAACCCTCGGCGTCCTCTCAAATGTTCATGGCGGTGCTCTGTGGGGTCGATGGTGCCCCTGAAATGTCACCGCACCCCTCCCCCCGATGCAAGAATCGGTGCGCCGCTATAGAATTTGACATACACATGATAGGTTTTGTCGGCCAAAAGTGCCGCCCCCTTGATCTGGATGGCGCCCCCCCGTAACATGCCCCTCCGATCTGCGACCCTGGATCCGCTTATGCCCGCTACGTAGTCGTATTAATTTACTGGTCGCGTACGCTACTGGCCGACATCGCACCTCTGCTCAATACCGACATGACAAAACAACACGAAAAATAATTCGAATAGCATATGTGATGCACTGCTTCTCCATCCTGTTTTGGGTACAAACAAATACCACAGTCACCAGCTGCAGCCGTTTGTGTTTACCTTATATCAATGTACTAAACTAGTATTATTTTTGGCATATTCCTAGTATACTACACTAAACCTGGTACTAAACTATGATTCTGATCACTTTGGGTACAAAACTTTGAAGTACCCGTTATTCAACTGCCCTGGTAAAAAAATATCCTGCCTAAAGTATCAGAATGGTTCAAAACAAATCGTCTATCATTAAACGCGTCTAAATCACATTATCAACTTTACTCTGGGTGTGCATTGGAAAATCTTGATGTGACTTTGAACAGTGTACAAATCTCAAGGGCGAAAAATATACGTTATCTAGGAATAAATATTGACGAAAAATTAAAATGGGACTCTCATATTTCAAATTTATCCACAGTTATAAGTAGGAATCTCGGCATAATGAGCAGAGCTAAATCCTTTATGTCAACACGTGAATTACTTTGTCTTTAATAATTGTTGGGGTTTAACGACGCACCAACTGCCAGGGTCATACGGCGTCGCCAACTCTCACCCTGTTGGAAGGGATTTTGGGGATCAGATCGACTTATTCAGAGGCTCCGCCGGGACTTGAACCCGGGACCGGTGGCTTAGAAGACAAGGGTGCTATCCACTTAGCCACCTCATCCCCTTACTTTGTCTTTACAATGCCTTAATCTTGCCCCATTTAAATTATTGCGCGCTTGTCTGGGGTAGTAATTATGAATCCAGACTAAATAAAATCATTAAACTTCAAAAACGAGCAGTTAGAATAATAACGAAGAAACCGTTTTACTATCCAACGAATGAACTATTTCTTGAGCTAAAAATTCTGAAGTTTCCAGAACTAGTATCGGAACAAAAAATAGTTTTCTATCAAATGTGTTGAATGGTACGATGCCAACTGTGATGTCTTCAATGTTTCAACTCCACCGAGTAGTTTTGAAGTACCTTTAGCCACCACAAATTACAGAAAATTTTCTATTACATGTTCTGCACCAGAAATTTGGAATAAAACTTTATGTGCCAAATGTAGGACTACGGAAGATGTACCCCTAAACAAAAACACACTAAAAAAACATGTAAGGGATATCTTCCTTGCCAAATATAGAACAAATAATTAGTAACCAACGTGACCATGGCCGTGAAATTTATAGTGGGGAAGACATGTGAACCTTGGTAATGGGGCTGCACATGAAAGACAGTAATTATGTGTCCCAATTAACACGCGCATTGACGGGGGGCGGGTACCCGCCCCCCTCGGGTTTTTCGGAGATAATAGAAAAACGGCGGAGCGTAGCGCCGCCGTACTTGGTATACCTTTTCCCTCATCATTTTTACAACTTCTGTGAAAATTTTAAGGTTAGGTCATCTCAGGTCAGGTCACCAGTACAGGTCAAGTGACCCGACCTCAAAAAAAGTTTAAGATAGCATAAGTCGGAGCAGGGTGAACTTATCCAGTTGGAACTCATATCACATAATGGCCCCACCGAGTTCTCTAACATATGTTCCGGTATTTTTGATATCGATGACCTAAGGTCAGGTACGAGGCATGACCTCTCCATTGGAAATACATGGGAAAAATGGTTTTTACGGAATAACTCAGTAACGGATGATGATAGAGCATTTATTTTAGCTGCATTAGATTTGCCTGGGCTTTGCGGTTCTAATGATATGCATTTTATATAATTTGACCCTGACCTGACCTCAGGTCAGGTCAAATCCTTAATTTGACCTAGCAAGGTCAAATTATATATCATTCGATTCGCCTTGCTAAGAGGATTCATACAGTTTAAGTCGTTTTGCTCTATCCTTACTTGTTCAGATGTAATGCCCGAAAAACTGAATTTTACATGTTATCCCTATGACGGGCATGTTTTGACCTCTCGTGACCTTAAATGTGACCTGACAAAAAAATGATTCAAATGTTTTCGATGGAGAAGTGGATGGGCAGCCCAATGCCGTTTACCGTTTTTCGCTACCTACCGTGGTTCTCGAGATCTTAGGGGGGCGGGTACCCGCCCCCCGTCAATGCGAAGGTGGCTCAGACCCCCGTCAATGCGCGTGTTAATGCTTCCTAGTGTATATGTGTGGGTTTGTGCGTGTTGCATGGACGTTGTGCGTGTGTGCGTGAGAGTGTGCGTGTGCGTGTGGGTGTGGGTGTGGGTGTGTGTGTGTGTGTGTGTGTGTGTGTGTGTGTGTGTGTGTGTGTGTGTGTGTGTGTGTGTGTGTGTGTGTGTGTGTGTGTGTGTGTGTGTGTGTGTGTGTGTGTGTGCGTGCGTGCGTGCGTGCGTGTGTCCTACTCCCTGCTGCGCTTGCTTGCTAGTTTGCCTGCTTGCTTGCTTGCTAGTTTGCCTGCTTGCTTGCTTGCTTGCTTGCTAGTTTGCCTGCTTGCTTGCTTGCTTGCTTGCCTATGCCTGCATGTCTGCCCTAATTTGCTTACTGTCTTCCGAGTTCTCTGGCGAATGTTACTAGGCCTCTATCTTTTCGCCAGAAGCTCGGAGGGGCTAACACGGATCTCCAGTTTTGGGTAGTCCCGTTTGGAAAAAGACTAACAATCTAACCGGTAATGAGCTAAATTATTGTGCATTTAAACTAAATAGACATGTATTCCTGCTCCCTGTATATTTACAGAGAGCTACTACTAGCAGTTTTTACTAATAGTATTGATATTTATTATGCTTTCTTTAAGTTACTTTCTTTTTCCTAGCAGGGCGTGCCGCGACTTGTAATATTTTATGTTCTGGTGGTGTTAACGTAAGGGTACTGTTGTCATTGGGATCGCGGAGGGGGCACGCCTGGCTACCCGATTAAATGGGTGGCGGACCTTTTCTAGGAATAGAATTGCATGTAAAATTTAAAAAATATATATATATTTAACAATATATGGCATGAACATACTAGTAAAAATGACCTGACCTAAGGTCAGGTCAAAGTTTCCAGCTTACCTAACATAGTTAATAATCCATACCGATTGGCCCGTAATCATAATCCAAACTTAACGATATCAGGGTAAGAGCCCTTTATCATTTCCTGCAAAGTTATAGACGCAAGTCTGAAAACCTCCTTATGTAGTCTTATGTGACCTCACAAAGGTCACAGGTTCAAACTTGCAACATAGTGACCTGAGATATTAAGATTTGGAGAATAGAAAGTTGTTATAAGCTACACCTACAGAAATGAGCCATTCTTCGGTCATTTTCCGTTTCCCCATGAACTTCCGATGAAAAAATCATGACCCCATATTTGACCCTTGGTTATTGATATGAAAATACATTTAACACCATATTTCGTGTTCGGCGGGTCTGGTCTGAGGAGCGACTCTGAGACCGATAAATTGATACGCGGCCCGCTGGGGGATTCACCCCTCCTAGTTTTCCCCACATAACGCAGAAACGAAGAGCCATACAAAAAGAAAATTCTAGTACCTTATCCCTAATAAATTTGACGCCTCTGATCAAATTGTCTACGTCAGGTCATGTGAGGCCAAGGAGCTATCCAAGGTTAACCCTCGCCCCACCGGGGGGCCATCGATGGCCCCCTAAGGTTTTTCCGGGATAGCAGAAAAACGACGAGGCGCAGCACCGCGGTTGAAGGCTCTACCTCTCACTGCATCATTTTCCCATCATCCCTGAAATTTTTACCCCGGGTCACCCAAGGTCAGGTCACCAGACGAGGTAAACCAAGGTCACCTCACTTCAAATTCAGAGCTCTGTAAGAGCTACATTTCAAAGTCGATCAATTTGAAACTTCCTACACTTCATGACCCCTCCAGGGTCTACAAGGTGTATATCCGGAATTTTTCGATTTCGTGCCCTGAGGTCAGGTCACGAGGCGACCTCTCCCATTGGAAAAGCATGGGGAAAAGCTATTTCATGATATAAAAGCCACAAAAATGATTGCAAATACTCAGACTGCTCAGAACAACGTTTTTGGACACCCTTTCACGGATCCCAGGGGTCATATTTGCCCTTTGACTTTTCCAAGGTCATCCAAGGTCACCAGAGGTCAAAAACAGTATTTTGACAATAACTTTTGACCTAATTGAGCTAGAGCGGTGAAACAAACACTATCGTGTTTTTCTTGTCACTGGCTTTCATTTGATATACGGCAAGGTCACTTTTTGACCTTTCGTGACCTCAGGTCATATTAGGTCACGAGGTGACCCCTGGCGGTCAAACCACTGGCGGGAGGTCGTTACGTTCCACATAGCGGAAAAAGTACTGGCAATTTGCTATCAAATGTACTTTACCAGGTCTCAATAGCTGTAATGGCATAAGAGTTATGCCCAGTTTGCTTAATCATTGCATATTTGAGTGAAAATAGCCGATCTTGACCTAATTTGACCCCTGGAGGTCAAACCATTGACCTGAGCACTAAAGCATGCGAAGTAATTTCTTACTGAATTCACGCTAGCTTTCTATTGCACTTTGCAGATTTGCGCTAACGCCCATATTTTCGGAGTTAGAGGGGGGCCATCGATGGCCCCCGGTGGGGCGAAGGTGGCGCCGGACCCCCGGTGGGGCGCGGGTTAAGCGACCCAAACTCAAACCCTAGTTCACGAGTTTGAAGCGGCGCCAAAGAAACATCTACCTACCGATCAGTTTCAAACTTTCACGGTATAATAAGGTCATTAGGGCCTCAAAATATGCCAGCTAGTAATTATCCTTTTGTTGATCTAAGATGGGGTCAATTTTTTCGTCATCCCGTTATAAGTCTATGGTGAAAAATAGAAAGGGCGTGTTTTCTGTAAATATTGGATAGATCAACTTGAAAATTTCAAACCATGTATTCTTACCACGATCTTGACCAAAAAGTTGAGTTTATGACCATCTGACGTCTCAAAGGCCATGTGAGGTCATATGAGCTTACAACGATTATTTTGCCAATAACTTCGCACTGAATTAACCCGTTACGTACCAGCGGTACTTTTTGGTACATCTGGTTCCAATCCACATTTAATGCATTTGTCGGTGGAAACTGTTCGAGTGAATGACATTCTCGTCTGGAGAAGAGATCAGTTGTGTAACATAAGTCGCCGGAAGACCGGGGGAAATGTGAAAATACAAGTTTGAAGCTTCTAAAATTGGCGAATTTGTTTCACCGTGATGCCACAGCCAAAATTTAATTGGGATAGCCAAGCATTCTATTTCACGAAATTTTGGCACGCGGGGCTGGGTAGAAATATGTTTAAGGGACATATCCTTAAAGTTACATGACAAAAAAATATGTGGAGCCTGCGCTATGTGCCGCGAAACTTTGGCGGTACCAAATGGAGCCGCTGGTCTCTTCCGGTGTCAAATCCGAGGCCCGCCGGTGGGCAGGGAAGGAGCGTAAGTACGTGAGAGGGTTTCAGTCAAGAAACACTATGGTTTGACACTTTATCAAGCGAAAATTTCGTTACACGATGTCTTGTACAGTCAGAAGTAGTCTGACGGCCAAGCAAGCTCTTGAAATAATCGTTGATATAGACGCCAAAGACGATGACGAGGTGACTCTGATAAATGTGTCACCTGATGACGATGTCAGTGACCCGGACGATTTAGATAAAGAGGAGACGGGGAAGGCTGCCGTACGGGACGTTTCTGGTACTCTAGAGGTACAAATAAACAGAGACCAAACGGAGACATGATTTAGAGATTTTAAGCCACCTAATTCAGAACAAAACCAAGAAAAGAGGCGGCGCACTGAGAAAATGGCCCCAAATGGCTGCATGTTCGGCCAGAGTATTCCAGCTGGGGTAAAGCCACAGAGAACGTGCTCAATGAGACCAAATGTGCTCTCATCACCAAATCTATCCCACTGCACGCCGGTCGAGATTCTGGAGGAGTTGCTGACGCCGGTTATCTTCCAGCACATCAAAGAGGAGACTTTGCTATACGCACTGGAAGTAAAAATGACCTGCTATTCACACTGGAGGATAGTGAGCTCAAGACTTTCATCGGTTTCTAAGTGCTCTCCGGCTACGTCACCTTGCATAGTGAGAAACTATACTGGTCGGATGCTAAACATGTCGGCCAGGACATCGTGCGCAAGGCGATACCAGCAAATACCTGCAAATCAAGCAGTACCTGCACGTACAGGACAACTCCAGACAGCGCACCAGCACAGACAGAGGCTTCAAAGTGAGGCCTCTCATAGATAAGCTGAACGAAACGTTCAAGAAGTTGAGCATCCACCAGAAGAGACTGGCTGTGGACGAGATGATTGTTCGGCACTATGGATGCCACTCCCTCAAGCAGTTCATTCGGCATAAACCTATACGGTTTGGCTTCAAACTGTGGGCGCTTTGCGCTGAAGACGGTTACTGTCACAAGTTAAACCTATACTGTGGCAAGGAGCAGGGTCCGCATCTACAGGATATGTCGCTGTGGACAAGGGTAGTGCTGGACATGGTCAGCGTGGTCTACAGCCCCAGCTCTCACGAACTCTACTTTGACAGCTTGATCACATCACGTGCATTGTTTTTTTAAATATTTTTGCGTTCCCAACCCGGGAACATTTTGCACATTTGCACTACACACAAGCAGACACACACTATGTACACGGCAGCGGGGCTTACGCTATCGGCACCCTTGCGGGACAGTCATGTCCGCACGCTCCCTGTCACACGCCCCACTGTACCAGGCAGTGGAGCTATCCCGATTTCTCGGACCCGGCGAAACAGAGGACTGCTCCGGTGACACGCGGCGAGGCCGTGCCCTCGGGCGGTGCCACCGGACCGGTGGATCTACTTAAAGGCAGATCAAGCCCGTGCTCCCAATAACAAGGGCGCTGGTTGGTCAGCGAAAGTCCCTAGTCAAGGCGGGCACTACCCAGTGTACTGCCATCTCCTGGGTAGGTGGCGGTCGAGGAAAAGTCTGCCAGAGGTCAGCTTTGATCCAAGGACCTCCCACACTGGACCGAGGCGCCTTAACCAACTGCGCCACGGCGGTGGTACATCACGTGCATTGTTATCAGAGCTGAAAAACCGTGGTGTCCGAGCCACCAGGACAGTGCGAGAAAATTGCATGGAGATATGTCCGGTGAAGCCAGCGAAGATGCTTCAAAAAGAAAAGAGAGGCTCTTACGACTACAGGTTCGACAATTCAGAACAGGTGTTGGCAGTTGAATGGAATGACATCAAAGTGGTGAGCGTCTTGACAAATTTTGACCGCATCGAGCCCTTGGCAACTGCCGAACGTTATGACAGGGCACTGAAGAAAGACGTCAACGTCCCATAGCCGCGTGTAATCCACGCCTTCCAGGTGTTTCGCACCTCATCACCAGAGATGAGTCCGCACATAGATGGCCAAACATCAAACATGTGTATCTGCTGCAAGCGCCGTCACTGGAAAAGTGAATTCACGGATATCTAATAACCATTTGTAGTTTCGGGACAATGACATACAATTTAGCAATAATTATGGCCGTGCCGGTGCATTGCCATATACCTGAGCTTTGAGGGGCCACTAAAGCGCTTGACTTCGAATGCCAATCACAACACTGCCCCTCCGCCGCGGCGCGGTGCCGGCGCGCCGGCACCATAGGCGAGTCGCCGGCCGACCCGGAAAGGACCAGCGGTACCATTTGGGACATGGCTATATCTCCAAAACGGGCAAACGCAGGCACAAGGCGTTTCTTACACCCTGATACTCGCATTGATGAAACGATGTGGTAACAGTTTCACAAAAATTTACAAGCGAATAATATGCGTGGTACTTAATGGGTTAAGATAAAGCTTTCATTTTGCTTGCACTGTGGTTACATTATCACGAGAACTCGATTGATATGCAGCATGACCATACCAGTTCACCATGTGACCTTGACCTAGCTCAACGTCAGGTATTTTCTACAATTTCACCCAGTAAAGTCATATTATACATAATATAGCTTGCCAGTCTAAGATGAATTCAATGATGCCAAACATTTTTCTAGCTACGCTGAGTAGATATCGTTAGGGGAAGATGTGTGCTGC
>JAOTON010001165.1:0-81000 GCA_034440635.1 Lepas anatifera
GTATGTATGTGTTATGTATGTACCTACCGCGTCGTTCAGCCAGGGATCTGTCCAGCATATGACTTCAAATTTGGATAGTTCGGTGAGCATGCACGTACACAGAGATAATTTTTTAGTACCCTCTGTACTACTTGAACTCTTTTTTTATAACTCAGTAGCCTGGGGCTGCTAAGCTAAGTCTTGATCCGGGAGTGAGATCGGGCACAACAAATAAAGTGACTCACCAAAGTACATTTTACAATGTCAATGTATTTGCCACTTCCAATCGATACTGCATGAACTACATGGCTATATTAGATTAGAGTACTAACAACATGCAAGCAAGATTAAGATAACCGTATCTTAGATCAGTACCCTGGTGGCTCTTCATCCCGAACCTAATTGGAAAAATGAGAGTTTTCCTAACACCAGGTGGTACTACATTCTAACATCCAAGTTGGTATGTAAGTAACCCTGATCAAAATTGTGGGTAGCTTAATCTAGTACCTACCTATTTTGGAAAAGGAGAGTTTTCTAACACCAGAGTGGTACTGCATGGGGCATTCATTCGATATGTTCAATCCCCTTTGGGAATACTTCGGTGTGAAGACAGAGAAAAAATGGCGCCAACTTTAGTGCAATAAAGGTGGTAGGTTACCCTCTATTGATTTCTTTCTTTTGAAACCAAGCGACTTTTTGCATCTTCCAGCGCCATTTTCCTGCAGTGAGTGGCAGACGGAAGCTCAGCCCGTGGAACATTTGGCAAAAGGTGAGAGTTGGCATCTGTTTTGTGATTGAACAGGGTTAGGTGCATTAGGTACCAGTTATCTCTTGACATCCTTTGTGTATGGCATCTTCATCATTAGACCAGCCAAATTATAACCGGCGTAATTGTGTATACAAGCACTTCCATGAAACCTAAACTGAAAACATGGTAATGCTTCAAAGATTATGGCTAGGTAATGCATTTGACTGATTTGCCTGCTTCTGCTATTGAATGCAAAATCTGAAGCCACACGTAAGTTCCATTAATGAGTTTTAAAGGTCTACATGGAGAAACCATTTCTAGGTAGGAGCTCAGGAACTATACATAATGTTGAAACTCCAACAATATTTAAAACTTCCTACGGGGCAGAGCTGAGGAGTCTATTTCTGTAGGGGCATTCTACAATCACCCAGCATTTGTTATTTTAAGATCGCATGCTTCTATTTGGCTTCCTGATTCTAGGAAGGGCGTGTTTATTTAGAAAACAGTTAATAATACAAAAATTATGTTAAACTGTCAGAGTACCCGTTTTTTTCTAATTTGAGCACCACCGAATAAAAAATACCTACCCTTGCTTGTAGCTAGACTCATAAGCGTAGGTATATACGTGTCCAAAACATTGGGGATGAAGTTTTATCTTAGAGATATTTATTTTTCAGTCAACGCGATTTATCTAATAATTAAAAATAATTAATATTGGGGGCATGGCCTTTGGGTTTCTCTACTCTTACGACTATAGGTAAACTAGGAAATGCCGCTATGTTAGCTTTGTGGCTCTTGATATTGTTTTAAATCTGGGCACCCTCAATTATTAATCCGCGCCCCGGTGGGCCTCGAATCACCTTCGCCCTGGTGATTATTAAGTGGGGTTTATGTTATGGGGGCCAGAGCTGGTCTTGAATTTTTCGTAAGGCCCCAAGAGTTTGTCTAAGGATGCTCTAAAAGTTATTGGTGGCCGCC
This sequence comes from Lepas anatifera, assembly GCA_034440635.1. Lineage (NCBI taxonomy): Eukaryota > Metazoa > Arthropoda > Thecostraca > Lepadidae > Lepas > Lepas anatifera. Next base: position 1,706 of record JAOTON010001165.1, read on the forward strand.
AGAACTAGTCTGGGGAGCCTTTAAGAGCTTGTCCCGGGAGGAGGCAGAGTTTATTTCGGAGGGCCAAAGGTTGTTTTAGGAGTCCCCAGATTCGGCCTCGGAGTTCTCCAGAGTTGGTCTCAGGGGCCCCAGGAGGCTTGATCTCAGGGTCCAAAAGTTTTTCTCGGGCGTGGGGCAAGAATTTTCCCTGCAAGGGGCCAAACAATTTTTCTCAGGAGGCCCCCGAATTGGTTTTCCGAGAGGGGGGCAAAGTGCTTATCTCAAGGCCACCCCAGAGATGGTTCCCGTGACACAAGGAAAATAATAAAGGGATAACACGTGTTATTTAGCTAAATAGACCTTGAAAAAAAAACAAAAAAATAGGTAAAAACAGCCAATATAAGTCACGTGAAGTCACGTCATACGTTATATTTATTTGTATTGTCTTAACCCGCGCCCCACCGGGAGTCAGCGCCACCTTCGCCCCACCGGGGAGGGGCATCGATGGCCTCCCCTCTAACTCCGAATATATGGGCGTTAGCGCAAATCTGCAAAGTGCACTAGAAAGCTCGCGTGAATTCAGTAAGAAATTATTTCATATGGTTTAGTGCTCAGGTCAATGGTTTGACCTCCAGAGGACAAATTAGGTCAAGATCGGCTATTTTTACTCAAATATGCAATGCTTAAGCAAACTGGGCATAACTCTTATGCCATTAGAGCTATTGAGGTCTGGTAAAATACATTTGATAGGACATTTCCAGTACTTATTCCTCTATGTGAAACGTAAAGACCTCTCGCCATTGGTTTGACCTCCAGAGGTCACCTCGTGACCTAATATGACTTGAGGTCACAAAAGGTCAGAAAGTGACCTTACCGTATATTAAATGACAGCCAGTGACAAAACAAACACGATGGTGTTTGTTGCAGCGCTCTAGCCTAATTAAGTCAAAAGTTATTGTCAAAATACTGTTTTTGACTCCTGGTGACCTTGGATAACCTTGGAGAGGTCAAAGGGAAAATATGGCCTCTGGAATCCGTGAAAGGGTGTCCAAGAACGCTTTTCTGATCAAGCTGAGCATTTACAATCGTGTTTGTGACTTTTTAGATCATAAGACAGCTTTTCCCCATGCTTTTTCAATGGGAGAGATCACCTCGTGACCTGACCTCAGGGTACGAAATAAAAAAATCCCGGATATACACCTTGTAGACCCTAGAGGGGCCATGAAGTGTAGGAAGTTTCAAATCGATCAATTTTGAAATGTAGCTCTTACAGAGCTCTAAAGTTGAAGTGAGGTAACCTTGGTTGACCTCGTCTGGTGACCTGACCTTGGGTGACCCGGGGTAAACAATTTCAGGGATGGTGGGAAAATGATGCAGTAAGAGGTAGAGCCCTCAACCGTGATGCTGCGCCTCATCGTTTTCCTGCTATCCCGGAAAAAACTTAGGGGGGCCATCGATGGCCCCCGGTGGGGCGAGGGTTAAACCACAAATTCTTTCTCTACATGCATGCTGTTGTCAGGTCATTAATACGCCACGGTGCTAAGTTAGTCTTATTTTGCGCCACTATAAGGAACGGTTATAGTGCCACGTGGTGACAAGTGCCGGTGCAAAGGCTAATCTCTAGCAGCAAATAGCCGACTGTTTGCCTTGCGCGCAGGGCCCGGACGTCGAATCATTTGAAGAATGCTCACACAGAATCCTGAGGAAGCGGGAAGATTTAAGGACGGCTGATTGGTTCTGGACAGAATTAACTCTCTTTTAATATCCATCAACAATATACAAGCTGCGAGGTCAGCTCAGCTCAACTGGGGTGTCTTTTTGTAATTTGCAAGATTAAAAATGTCTAGAAAAGACCAGCAGAAACGAATATGAAGCTCATAGTTTTAGAACCAGGCTACTACTCTCAATTTCAGTGCCATGTATATGTTGTTCCTTGAAACGACAAAGCTGTTCCAGTGAGTCGTGGCTGCTTTTTGTATTGTGCTTTATATGATTAAAGCTGTGCAGTGTTACCTTGATCGAATCACCTTAAATATACTTCTTCAAAAACCTCTCTCTTTCACGAAGGAGAGCAGGTATTGGATTGTATTGATTGAGTACATTTTAAGCACTACTTTCAGTGCCCTTCAGACACCTTCGCAGGGTACTAGCGTTAGTACCTAAAATGGGAGTACCCTAGGAGGCCTCAGTTTTGGCACGGAACCAAACGGGGGTACTAATTGCAAAAGTACCCATTTTGGTGTAACTGCAAAAGGGTACTACGGGAAGTACAACCAGCTGTAACAAAAGAGGCGTAGTAAAAGTACTCATGTTATCTGACGAGTACCAAAAATGTCCGAAAAGCGTTCATAGTATGCTGAATTAAGTATCTAGAGAATACTAATTTTTGGCACGAGCAAAGTGTTCCGTGGGGTGTAAATTTTTCTCTGTGTGTAGAATGTCGAGTTTGTTACGGATGCTACGCACATTCTGCACAAGAATGGAGACACCCTGGTGGGCCTGACGGTTTGTGCCTGTCTCTGTGGTTGGCGTTGTCGGTCGTCGCTCTGCAGGACCGGGGTTAACTTCTATGTCGCCAGCCAAGATTAAACGTGAGACGTTCTACGTAGCCACAGAATTAGTGTCGTGGCGAACTCTACAAATGAAAAATCTTGGATACCGACCCTGTCCTGCCTGCACTCATAGCCTAACCGCAGGTGGCGCCACTGTTGCGGACACCATATTGTCTTGGCTGGCCGTAGTAATTGCCAAGACAGGTAACAGGTACCTGTGGACAGGTAATTACTAAACAGGACAATTACAAAAACAGGAGAGGACAGGTAACATGTAACAGGTTACCTGTTTTTTATATATCCCCCTTTTATACTTACCTTCCCTTTCTACTTCTTTATCACGCAGGGTCGTATGTTTATCTAATCATGTGTTTTCCCTCGTGCCACGTCTTTTAGTTTCACTCACCGTCATACCTTTTATATCACCATTCATGACCTGTACCAACTCGTTGACGAAGATATATAAAATATATCGAAAGCGCTCCGAAAACAATACTGACGTGATATACATTTTCAGTCACAAGTTATCAAATTGACCATATAACTGGCAAACAATGTGACGCGTCTCTCACTCACACAGGCTGGGAATCATTCGCCAAATACCAAAAGGGGAGAGGGGATTCGATTGGACCCCCAGGCGCACACTGGGGCAACGAGGCTTCAAAATAGGGCAAAACCTCGTAACTAGAAAATACCTTGATTGGAAAGACTTTTTGGGCTCGAATGAAAGCTGTTGCTCTGAACTTTATTCCCTAGGCACAAACCATTGGGTATCTACGCCAGGTCATTTCAGATTAACTATTTTTCAAGGCTTATAAATGTCGGAATTCGTTTTCTTTCTTTCCAGTTTTGCAGACACTTAACCCATTAACGCCCAGCGAGTCATTTTTGTCCTCTGACTTTGGCAGGCTGCAGAATCGGTACCAGTGAAGTGATCTTCATGTCTATGACATGGATGTGTGTTTCAGAGCGTGGAAAGCTGGAAAAATGCATATGAAAGTCCTAGGTTTTTATTGGACGATTTTGGTGGAACTTATTTTGGCGAGGTTTTGGTCAACGTGGGATAGCTTTGCAAACTTTGTTTCTCGCAATAGCATATGGAAAGGCGAAGAGAGTTTGCATGATTGACACTAAGCTAAGACCACTAGGAGTCAGATGGTGAAGAAACAGTAAAATTTTCTTGAACGGCCTTTCCACGAGAACTCGTCAAATATGAAGCGGACAAAAATGACCCGCTGGGCGTTGCGGGCATCTTCGGGCCACTGAAAAGGAGGAATAGGCTGCGCCTGTCCTCCCGTCTGGTGGGCTAGGTGCATAATGCTACCTAGAGGGAAGGGAGGCATTGTGGGTCCCGCGAATTCAGGGTTGCCAGTTTAGAGACTTTTCATCAAATTTGAAGATTTTTAGCGCAATGTCGATACGTTTGGAAACTTCGAAGTTCATGAAATGGTTCCCAACGTTTTCAGGATCTGTCTTATTTTTGTTTTAATGATAATCAAATATTTTTAAAAGAAAACATGCAAGATGGTTCCAGTATTTTCTGAATGCATTATCAAAGACAATTTTCAGGGGTTTTGAAAACTTAAAGGGAATGTGGCACCTTGGTCGAATCCTGGAATTTAGTGTAATTAGGCGTACTTTTAGCCGAAAATAATGAAACCGCGCATTATTTCTCTGACAAATGTACAATAAGCTCAATATTTTGATTTTTGAAATACTTTTCTAGGAAAAACTATCAGCCTGTGGATGACGTCATGATCTGGCAACCACTACCATACTTGAAACGCTTCAAGGGCTTCAATTGGCTGATGCTCATCGTGACGTCAGCATATGTCGTAACGCCAACAGCCATGACAACTGTGGTCTGCTGCTAGGGGTACAAGAGAGGTACATTGCAGGTAGGTTTTAGATTTTTCTACGGAAATCTCGAGTTCCAAGACAAATGACATATTAAGTACCGGATTTCCGACTTGCTTTACAACTGGGCTATCTCAGTTAAAATTACGTTATGAAGGTGCCACCTTCCCTTTAACGAAATATAAGCCTGACTTCACTGTTAAACTAGCAGAGCATTTTCTTTGCCCCTAGATGGATTGTGTGTAGTGGATAGAGAGGATAGGGAACAGTGGCCGATTGAGGACTTCATTGGTGGGGGGAGGGGGGTTAGGGGCTCTCGAGCCTCCCCGCCATTGCCTCAGAACAGCCCTCAGTTATGCATTTACTATAGGCACACTGACATTTCGATGGGGGGAAGGGCTTGAGCCTTCCCTAGCCCCGTGTGTCAACCACTGATTGAAAGCCAATGACCAGCTAACAAAATGAGTTGGGAATTATCGCAGCCCCCGCGCTGGTATGCTGTGACAAGATGGTGCAGTGTAAAACGTCCGGTGCAGTTGACAAAAAGGGCCGAAAGTATGGGAAGTTCTAGAACTTCTGTCTAAAACGCAATTAGCACTGTTGCGGCTTGGTTCTAGTCAAGTGAAACTACCATGAGTGAGCATCCTGGGTGTTAGGGAGGGGCTGGATTTTTGGTCTCCCACAGACTTTGTCTAAGGCTTGGATTGCAGTGCCAGCATTAAAACATCCAGAAGCCCTCTTGGATCGAGAGGAAATATCCAGCCTTGGAGACATAGATATATCGAAAGGATAGTTGTTAGAAATTGCACAGATCAAGTGTTTTGCAAGAAAAGAAGCAGTATGAGTTGTTTTAAATGCGCAAGATAGCGGAGCGGATCAGGTGCATAATGAGTATGCCATTACAAAATATATTAGTCATGACAATGAGAAAGATGATGAGCTGACCGGCGTTACAATGACCAGCAGCGTGTCTGGAAATGCGGAGGCTCACATTAATGCAACTATGAAGCACGCTGCTTGCCCCAAAGAAAAGTTGGAAAGATGGAAATGGACCCGTTTGGAGATTTGGGGATTAATCAAGCTAATGTTCACCGTGTGGGGAGATAACGGATTGAGTTTTCAAAACATTTCATCTGTATCCTGAATATTACGATTACTCGTTGAAAGCTCAGTGAGCATCAGTCACAAAGTCTGGGAGGCGGAGGAAGAAGGAGGTAGAGACAAAAGAAACGGTTTCCCAAAACATTTGATATTCACCAATATTCTTAAAATACTATGATTTTCACGAGTTTAGTCCATCCCCCGCAAATCATCGGTCTAGGTTAACCACTATTGTATACTATTTGCAAATATGCGGTTAGTGTTGTCTATAATTAAACCTGGTGAGTAAGACACCGTGTAAACATTTTACTATGGTCAATATACAAGAGGAAATAAAAACACTTCACAAAACTGCAGTAAAAGCGATGCGCATTGGGCCGCTGAGTGCGGTGACAGCGCCGCCCGGGAGCCGGCCGCGCAGTGCCAGCCGATGTCCCAAACGCCCAGCGGGTCATTTTTGTCCGGTGTCATATCTCAGAATCTAAAAGCGGTATCGGTTTAAAACTTTCGGAACATCTTATCTGGCATATTCTAAACATGGAAAATCATTTGTTTTGCCAATCTGAAAGCTAAAAGTAGGTGCGGGCGTTAATGGGTTAATGAGACAGAATCAGATAAGACGGGTCCAGTGACGATTAAAATGCAAGAAAAGGCAAGAGTAATATTTAAAAAAACGATCCGACATATTCATGGCCATCATAGGTCAGAGGTCTTGCTGAGCCTTCACTCTGGTTTAACTATTACCACACGATAAATAATGGCACAAATTCACTCTTTCACTATTTCAGATGTTTAAATCCAATGCCGAACCATATCAAAACGTCTCGGGTCATGTGCGGTATAGCTGCATTTATTGACACATAATTTTAACACGCGCATTGACGGGGTCTGAGCCACCTTCGCATTGACGGGGGGCGGGTACCCGCCCCCTAAGATCTCGAGAACCACGGTAGGTAGCGAAAAACGGTAAACGGCGTTGGGCTGCCCATCCACTTCTCCATCGAAAATATTTGAACCATTTTTTGTCAGGTCACATTTAAGGTCACGAGAGATCAAAACATGCCCGTCATAGGGATAACATGTAAATTCAGTTTTTCGGGCATTACATCTGAACAAGTAAAGATAGAGCAAAACAACTTAAACTATATGAATCCTCTTAGCAAGCCAAATCGAATGATGTATAATTTGACCTTGCTAGGTCAAATCAAGGATTTGACCTGACCTGAGGTCAGGTCAGGGTCAAATTATATAAAATGCATATCATTAGAACCGCAAAGCCCAGGCGAGTCTCATGCAGCTGATATAAATGCTCTATCGTCATCCGTTACTAAGTTATTCCGTAAAAATCATTTTTCCCATGTATTTCCAATGGAGAGGTCATGCCTCGTACCTGACCTTAGGTCATCGATATCAAAAATACCGGAACATATTTTAGAGAACTCGGTAGGGCCATTATGTGATATGAGTTTCAATCGGATAAGTTCACCCTGCTCCGACTTATGCTATCTTAAACTTTTTTTTGAGGTCGGGTCACTTGACCTGTACTAGTGACCTGACCTGAGATGACCTAACCTTAAAATGTTCACAGAAGTTGTAAAAATGATGAGGGAAAAGGTATACCAAGTACGGCGGCGCTACGCGCCGCTGTTTTTCTACTATCTCCGAAAAACCCGAGGGGGGCGGGTACCCGCCCCGTCAATGCGCGTGTTAAGCGCGATTTCAGGAAAGATTACCGTCACTCTTCTCATAACGTGAGCACGAACATGTGAAAACAGACAATACATTAAACTCACAGGGAATATTCATTAAATTATACGACCTCTTTCGCATATTTGTATAACTCTTCTATTTAACATCCCGCGTCCCTTTATCCAGTCTGCTATCCATTAACCCCGAGAATTCTCATTGAAGCCTAGGTAAGTTCTTGAAGCAGTCTCACATCCAAGTGCCCACTCACGCACCATCGTAATCTTCATGGTTAGTGTCACTATCTTTCAGCTTATAAAGAAGGTTACTGCCAGACTCGAAACCTCCGATTTCATGGGCCTTCTGGATTTGCTGATATTATCGGAGATCATGTTACTTACCACGGGTCACTGGTGATAAACAGGTACTGATACTGATCAGTGATTGTGTCAACTGTGGATGTCTTCCTGGCATGATATTGTCTGAATACAAGGTGATCGTATTCCTTGCGCCCTGGGCTTCCTCACTGTATGCTCCAATGGGAAGCTTCAGGCTCTCAGTAACATCTTCCTCGTGCATTTGCCGGCATGTTGAACCATGGGTACACGTTTACGAACAGCCTCGCTGTCTCTAAAGCATAGGCCGGATACTTCTCAATCTCGATTGTTGATGAGTCCTTATTCCAATTGCCGCGCAGCAGCCGCCCGGCCTCACTGCGCTACCTGGACTACATTGCCGCACAAAAAGTGGCATAGCTACTCTGGGACAATTGGTGCCGTGCTAATTTTTCACGGCTGGTTAGAGGACACAACATTGCATCACCGCATATAAATTTCTAAGCGAAACTCTCTGTGCGTTTTTTTTCGCGGGTCTAACGAAGTTAAAGGTTTTGGGAATAAGTTAGAAGCTTTACATGCTCCTAATAGATACAAGTACTATCAGGCTCTTATAGTCAAATTTCGTACTTTTAAACATTGAGTGTCTTTAGGGCGTTCCCAGCTTTCCATTGATATAAAGAGAGAATAGTTTTGTGACTGCGACCATGGTTGATAGTGCGTCGGAAAATGCACCTCATCTCGAGTCAACTTGACGTCGGGCTACGGCGTGTTTAAGGCGCTGTGCTCCAACATCTACACAGGCGGCTAAAGAAGAGAAAAATGGATTCAATTATGCTTCTCCAAGGTTTTGGACATTTCTCTGTCAGAACCAAACAATTAAGTCCGATTTTGATTATGTCAAAATTGGGGGTTTTAGCCGGTTTTTGCGGCCATTTTCCCCAGTGTGAGGCGGTGCGGGGCTTACGGGGCGACGTATCTGATCGGTACCATGTCGCTTTTAACCCTTGCCCCGGTGGTGGGTACGAGCCACCTTCGCCCTGGTGGGGGCTAAAAAAGACCCCCACGATCTAAAAAACCAAGAGAGCTACAAAAAAGCGCAAAACGGGAATCGAAAGCTCTTTAAAAATTAAATTATATCAAAAATACTTCGATCATTTTTCTCGTCAGGTCAATATCAAGGTCACCAGAGGTCAAAATATGCCAAAATCGCTAATATGAGGGTGTACTAAGAAAACCTCATATATGTCAGAAACTATCATAGCCAGAAACATGTTTTTAACACCATTCGAAAGCTCTTGCGTAGCTCTTTTATTACAGTATCAATGATTTTCCGGGTCAGATCAAAGCCTAGGGAGCTACAGGTCACTGAATATTGGGCATATTCTTGGGAATGTCCATAGCCACCCATGCATAAGGGCGTTTCCTTGTTCGCTAATAACTTCCAAACCAAACGAGATACAGCCATAGTTGATGCACCATTGCAATCCTCTTGTCAATACAAATCGAATGATATATAATATTGCTATGCCAGGTCAAATTTAAGAATTTGACATGACCCAGGTCAACGGTCCGACCCAACTTGACCTGGTATAGTCATGATGTATATCATTTGACCTGCAGTGACTATACAAACACTTTGGTGACAAAATAAAAGTTATATCTTTGTTTATTAAAAATTTATAGAGTAAAACACAAAAAATGTTAATTTGACCTAAGATGACCTTTTAACGGTCACAAGTCAAAATGTTTGGCATCAACTTCAGAAATGGGGTAAGAACAAATCGAAATTGATGTTTGAAGTCGATTCCATCCATACTTACTGAGAAAAGCTCATTTCGTGATTTTCCCCATGTATTTACAATGGGAAGTCATGCTCTGCACATGACCTTAGGTCACCAATACCAAAAATCCCGGAACATGTGTTGTAGCTCCTGCTGGGCCCAATATTTGGTATGAGTTTCAACTTGATTGATAAACCCTCCTTTTAGTTATGCTGTCCAAAGCATTTTTTTAGGTGAGGTCACTTCACCTGGCCTGGTGACCTGACCTGATATGCCCTTAAGCTAAAATTTTCAGGAAATATGTAAAAATGATAATGAAACAGGTAGACTTAGTTTGGCGGCGCTGCGCACCGCCGTTTTTTTGTCACTTTGGAAAAACCCGAGGGGGATCTAAAAAGACCCCCACCCGGGCGAAGGTTAAGAAACACTTATATCTGCATTCTGGGAAGGAGGGTAGGGGGATTCAGGTGGACCCGGTGTGATTCAGGGGGGCGCCTGGGCTCGGAGAGTGCATCAACCTGCCCTCTGTTGTCCTGGATGCGCCTATGGAGCAACTCACCGGCAGATCCAGGGGAAGGGAAATGACTCTTCGAGATCCCTAATTTTGCACAATTCTTTTTAAAAATCACGCACAATTTTTACGATTTTGAACTCGCCCCCCACCACCCCATCGTAAGAAAGCCAGTGTAGATCCACCGCTGGAACACGTTCAATTTCCTTGTGTCGAGCTGAGATGAAAGGCAGTGGAACCAGCCATGCGTAATCACTTGGCCAAGCACGAGACTGAAGCCGTCCTTCAGACCCTCTTGGGAGTTTTCTCATCCGTGCAGAGAACTGTTAACCATAATGTCTGACAGTTTCTCAAATGCATGAGCACGATCAATTAGTGTAATCAGCTTGTAGGAAAACCACATTATTTATTGGATACTGGGCGCTAAGCTCACAGCGGAAGAGAGGTTTATGGAAATATTATGTGCCTGGATGCTCTGCTGCGCTACTGAAAGAGCGCTGCATAATATTGTCATGGAGTGTGGACTTATAACTCTTTTGGGGCACCCGGCCACTCCTTTTCTTCTGTTGCGTCTAAAGAATGCTAAAATGTACGTTATTTAAATTTGCATGTTTTTCATTTTCAGTAATTTTAACCTACTTTGTGGAGTTCAACATGCGTGTGGAAAGGCCAAAACACATTACATGTTTGCACCATCTTTCGATATTGTGATTATTAACTTCTTTTCAACTTTGATACCAGCTACTATTTTTAAAGTTCACCGAATGCAACAAAATTCGTGTGAGGGGGCAGCTGATGCCCCTGTTCTAATGGAGGGGTCATAATCCGTATCTTACCTTAGGTCATCGATATGGAGAATCCCAGAATAAGTGTTGTAGGACTCGGTGGGTATCAGTTTCAGTTCAATAGATGCACTCTTTTCTTACTTATGCCACTTGAAATTTTTCTTGGAGATGAGTTCATTTGACCTGCATTGGTTACCTGACCTGAAATGAGTTCATCTTAAAATTTTGGGGAAAGTTGCAGAATTGATCAAGCCAAGTACGGCGGCGCCTTGCGCCGACGTTTTTTCAAGTCGCCAATACAGCTGATGGTGTTAAACCACCCCCACTGGGGCGAGGGTTAACAATAAAAACAACATATACAGCATATGAGATTAACAAGCTCATCAATTCAATTAGGTGAATTAGGCACCACAATGGAATACCTATTGTAATGAATCACACACATGGGAAGGTCACACGTATACAATACCATAAATCATCATACACCTACCTTCGCCATGTTCAGACAACTAAAGTGCTGTCAAAAACGGCATGTGCATAACAACCATACTAGAATACATACAACACCAATGGCATAGCATAATGTGTAATTAACCTTCGCCCCACCGGGGCCGTCGAAGGCCCATATTGTGTGTGTGATTTTTAATAGGATAAAAACACCGAGACGCAGCACCGCGGTTGAGGGATATCCTTTTACCCCATCATTTTCGCACCATTTCTGAAATTGGTGACCATGGCTTTTAACGGAAATCGTCAGGTTAAACATTATATGTCAGATATTTTTATAATTAGAAATTTCATGAATTATTTCCCAAAAGTCACATTCACTGTGGCAAAGGTACATACATAAGGGGATTCCAAGACAGATCGACCAAGGCTTAACACCACCATGTCTAGAAAAAATCTGAAGCTTTGTCTCCGGGGTATTTTTCGGCCAGAAACACACCTGTGAGAATCCTAGCCCCCTCCGTCTAATTGTGACCGAGTAATAGCCCGAGGCATTTTCGGGAGGTCACCTTATAGACTCATCTTTGATGCTTCATAACACAAAAAAACATTGACTGATTAACAAGTTTTGTATATAATTGAACTTGCCTTGACCCATAAATTATTTTGGAACAAGAACATTTTTAAATTTTAAAAATTTTGACTTTTAATTCGTTTGACCCTTTCTTATATGACCTAGCTTGACCTTTTCGCAGTTGAAATTAACCTTTAAGACACCTCAATAAATTTGCTTCATAAATTATCTTTCGATAAAAAATTAGAAAAGTGTTCTTGCTATAAATGCCAAATTTTTAGCACCTAAGGTAGGTATGCAGACGGTTTTTGACCACTGCAGTAGTAAATTCTTATGTTTAACACCGCAAAAAAGAGACTGCTTTTGGAATCGGTTGCTTGAAATGATATTGCATTGGCTTTACGAGATTTTCATCGTGAAAGTGTCAGAGTTTATGAGAATTAACACGCCCCCACACGAGGGGCGGGCAACCGGTCTCCTCAGGTTTCCACAGGTAGTAGAAAAAACACCATCACGCAGTGCCACCGCACTTCATCTACCTCTAACCCGACATTTTTGCAACTTCTGGCAACATTTTTAGGTCTGGGTCATATCAGGTCAGACCGCCAACCCAGGTTAAGAGACCTAGCCTCGAAAAAAACTTAGGAGGTGCATCAGTAAGATCAAATTTAACCGAGTCTTCCACGAGCAGCGGTGCCGGGCGGACGTGTGTGCCGGTACTCCCACCCTACCCCGACCCAATACCGGCGCGCTATGGGCGTGGAATCCCAGCCGGGACCCGTCCATAACCTACGGTGTGGCTGCCGATAAGTGGTTTCTGGAATGAAGTGACGGGAAGTGATTTAAAATTTATAGTGAAAGTTACCATGAACAACAGAAAAAGTCGAGGACGCAGTGGCCAGTCAGCCCAGCAGCAGCGTCCGCCAGTACAACAGCCACGCCCGTCCACCCCTCAGCGGCAGCCGACCGACCGCGGTCACGGCGCGGGCGGCGCCGCGGGCGGTACCAGTGGCGGTGCCAGGTCGGCTCCAAGGAAGGCAAGCTGCCAGCAAGCATCCGTGCGCTAAATGATTAGCCGCTTGGACCCAACTGAACGAGCAAATTTGCGGAGTTTCAGCCCATCCAAAAGGCCTCGCCAATCAAGAGACCACTCAGCCGCCTGTGATTGGGCCGTGACGTGCGGTGTGGCACCTCTCGTCCTTTAACCCAGGACATGCTCCTGTCTGCCTTAAAGGGAATGTGGCACCTTGGTCGAACCTTGGAATTAAGTGAAATTAGGCATACTTTTAGCCAAAAATAATGAAAACAATCATGATTTCTCTGAAAAAGTTCAATAAGCTCAATATTTTGTTTTTTTAAAAATACTCCTCTAGGAAAATAAATAAATGTCTGCCTGTGGATGATGTCATGCTCTGGAAACCACTACCATACTTAAAATGTTTCAAGCGCTTCGATTGGCTGATGCTCATCATGGCGTCAGCATATGTCGTCACACCAGCAGCTTACAACAATGGCCGCCCGGCGAGGGGCTGATGAGGGGGCTGGTGTCAGGTAGGTTTTAGTTTTTTTCTACGGAAATAACGAGTTCCAAGACAAATGATATATGGAGTACTGGGTTTTCCGACTTGCTTTACAACTTGGCTATCTCAGTTAAAATCACGTTATGAAGGTGCCACATTTCCTTTAAACAATCTGGCGGACCACATAAAGGCCGAATGTCCAGGGAATTCGGGATTCTGAAGGAAGACAATCAACGTCTGCATGGCAAAATCTACGCTTTAGAACAGCACGTCGAGGAGAGGAATAACGTCATAGACGATCTGCATCGTCGCATTAGCGAGAAGGACAAACGCATTTCTACCCTCCAGCCATGGGCGCCGAAAGCGGGGGGGACGGGGGGGACGCGTCCCCCCTGCTGGCCAACCAGGGGGGGACGTCCCCCCAAATTTTTGGGTCAATGGTCATTAATGCTGTCAAGTACCGAATATAATCAAAATTCGCCTCCCACACAGAAAGAATTTTTTACAAGGTACAAGCTTAAAATTGTGTTCCTACAAGTTTTACCATTGCAGAACAATAGTTGCACCGTAGTTCAATTACCGAAGTGAAACAACCCTGGTTACGTCACTAGCATAAAGCAATGCAATTACTAGAGAATGATAACCTTGCCTTGTGCCACAATAGTGCGCACTTCGTTCATACCTGGTTCATACCTTGCTTGCGCACCAGCGCTGTACTAACTGAATACTAGGCGTTGTAATAATAATTTTTGGGGCTTATCGACGCACCAACTGCCAGGGTCATATGGCGTCGCCAACTATTTCCCTGTTGGAAGGGTTTCTAGGAGCCAGCTTGCTCCTTGTTCAGGGAATATACTAGGCGTTGTAGTGGCATTGTAAATAGCTGGTAGGTAAAGCTAGGGCGTTGTTGCACCCTTGTTCGGCCATTGTCGTTTGACTATGGTTTCAAATACCTGCTCGGGTTACGGTCGCCATCTTGCTTTCGTTTACCCGTGGCAATACACAGTGGCCTGGCACGCATACCGTGTAGGTTAGAATAAATGTGACGTATTTTAATCAATCGTGGAACTTTGGAAGCTGTCTGGAATATTTGTCAGTGATCTGCGAGTGGAAAGTATTGTTCTCTGTTCCAATAGTTGAAAAGTGAGGCATTTTGGAATGGTCAATCCAGGCCCAGGTAAGTTGAGGTCTGTGGTTACTTTGGCATGTATACCATATTGGTATTAAGGCTCATATTTTCGTGTCAAACAAGCGCAAACTATTTGATCATATGGCTTAGGTACCTGCAGTGGGTAGAGCTTAATTGCGTTTGCCTTATGGGCCCGTTTGAAAAATAAGGTGAGTTCCAATATGGTCTTGTTGGTGTCTTCAGATGGATTTTCTCTGGTTTAACAAAGTTTGCTTATAATTTAGGGCAGGGGTAGAAGGACTGGGACAAGCACAGAAGCTAAAACAACATCAGAATATGAGAGGGAAGCATCTCTAGTAAATATAATGCTGCTAATCCTTTTTAATGGCTAGGATTGAAAAATGCTAGCCAAGCGAACAGTATCGATTTATTGAAGAATATTTAATCAACAAAATTCGTTCCCATCTGGGGCAGACTTTGCAACTTATTGTAAGGGTTGAAATTTGAAACTGAAAGGTTCCTTTTGAAGCAGAGGTAGGTACAAGGGGAGGGGCTAGGAGGGCTCAAGCCCCCTTCCACACCATTAAATGTCAGAGTGCCTAAAGTAAATGCGTAGTCGGATGCTGTCCCGACACTAAGGCGGGGGAGGCTGGAGCGCTCAAGCTTCCCCCCCAAATGAAGGCCTGGATCTGCCGCTGTTGTGAAAACGTAATCTGAGTCTCATTTTACCCTGGTAAAAAGCCTTGCAACACCCTTGTTCCCTCCCCGTTACGCACTGGTAAAGCGGTTGTGTAAGCAAGGTTCTAATCTCGTCACGCTCTTGTAGGAAGGCTACGGTTGCGTACAAGGCGGACACAAGACTTTGTTCTACCCTTGTTATGGGGTAATCATGACCTAGTAGAGGGCTTGTGGGGACGTTGTCAGCCATTGTCTTTGCCATGTAGCTTAACCATAGTTAAGTTACAAGGTTTGTACAACGTCTTCTAACAACCCTTGCCGTACTATGGTTCTACCATTGTTCTACATGGCTTTTCCTTGTATTTCCCTTGTTTTCGTGGCTCGGATTTTGAACGTACAAGCTTTGCGTTTTACCCTAGTAATTTTCCATGTAAACAAGGGTCTGACAAGGTTTGCCATTGTAAAAATTTCTTTCTGTGCACGGTCAGTACCAGCCCGGGTCCGTCCCCCCCTGCGAAAATTCCGTGGCGGCGCCCCTGCCTCCAGCATGACGTAGATGAACTCATCTCTCAGCAGAGCCAACCAGACGTCATCTTATCTGGTGATGCTGTCCCTCCTGTCCCCACAGAATACTGGACGGAGGGCGTGGCAGACACAGCGCTGGAGGTCCTGACACAGTGCCTGCCGGACGTGCCCGTGTCTCGCGACAACATCAAGGGAGCCGTACGCATCCATAAGCGAAAAAGCATCGTCTGTCGCTTCAAAAGCGTAGTCAGAGGATCTGTGCGTGATCGCCTCTATGAAGACCGATCCAAGACAACACCTGCAGGCACAGAAGCTGCTGTGCAGAAGAAACTGTATATCAGTGAAAACCTGACGCCATATCGACAGAAGATATTCCAAGAACTCCGACAGCAGAAAAAGCAAAATCGTATATACACAGTGTATAGTAGGCATGGTGAGATATTTTGTAATACCATGAAACATTAGGGCTGCCCATTTTACTTGCACCCGCAGGTTTTCAAAATAGTCCACCAGATTCCCATTATTTGGCCTAAATGCTACTCAGAACTGGTTTTGTTTTCTTAGAGACTCAAAAACTGACCATGCGCAGCGAGGTTGAAGATATACCCTATGTTGCACTAATACTCCAATCTATACCATGAAACATAAGCTATCAAATATGTCTAGCAAAGGGGATGAGGTGGCTTAGTCGATAGCACTCTTGTCTTCTAAGCCACTGGTCCAGGGTTCAAGTCCCGGCGGAGCCTCTGAATAAGTCGATCTGATCTCCAAAACCCCTTCCAACAGGGTGAGAGTTAGCGATGCTGTATGACCCTGGCAGTTGGTGCGTCGTTAAACCCCAACAATTATTATTATGTCTAGCAAAAAGACTACTGGTTATATTCACACACCTCATTTATTGCGCTTCATTAAGTACGAATGCGACAAGAAGCTTTATGGGTAACACAGTACCAAGTCACAGTCATTCACAAGAAGCATTGATGATTCTCCCTTCACAATACCTCCCAGCCACCGACGCCACCGGCACCGCCAGTCTAGATTCTCAGTTTAGACCTCGAGTGTTTAATACGGTGCAAACCTTTAAACTTCAACCACCAGTAGTTTTTGTTTGTCAATGCCTTCTTGGTGAAGTTGGCATATATCTTTCAGAACATCTCCATACCCTGCAGCAGTTTTATTCTTCTGAGCCTGCCCTTTCAGGTAAGAATCTTGCTGTACTTTGTGATGGTGCAGCAGAACCTCTCGGTCAGGTCGTTGGTCACTTTAGCATTCCGCAGAAACTCCTCGGTTTCCTTGTACTGGTGGTCCTCGCCCCACAGTTTGGAATCCCTCGCTAGTTACTTGTAATCGACTCTCAAGGATGGCGAAAGCATGAAGGATTTAGGATCGCACAGGTCGGCCAGTTCAGTCTTGGAGGTGAGCTCTTTGAAGCTGGGCTTCTCGAGGGAGTGGTGCTCAGAGCAAGTGTTGGGCAGGCACGGCTGGTATACCGCCGAGCCGATGTATACCGCAAGACTGAACTGGCCGACCTGTGCGGCTCCAACTCATTCATGCTCTTCACCATCTTCAAAATCGATCACACGTGGCTGGTGATGGATTCCAAACTGTGGGGCGAGGACTAGCAGTACAAGGGAACGGAGGAGTTTGTGCGGAATGTCAGGTGGCCAAGACCTGACCGAGAGGTGCTGCGGCACCATCACAAAGTGCATCAAGATTCTTACTGGGGAAGACCAGCTCATAAAAAAACTGCCAGGGCGTGGAAGAAGTTCCAGAAGGTGCATCCCAACTTCACCAAAAGACACTGAACAGCAAAAACTATTGGTAGTTGAAGTTGAAAGGTTTGCAATGTATTAAACACTTGAGATCTAAAAGTGAAGCTTCATTCGTACTCTATGAAGCGCAATAAATGGATGTGGCTATAAAATCGATGGTCTTTTTGCTAAACATATTTCATAGTTTATAGGTTTAATGGTCTAGTTTGGAGTATTGCATAGTGATCCAGCGGGTCTAAACAACAGGATGAAACCCTTAAAAGTGACTTTTTATAAATGATATCAAATGGATATAATACGTTTAAGAATTCATTGGAACACGGGAAACCTTGCTTACTCCCTTCATTTACCGTGTCACGTCCATTTCACGGCTGCTGAAACATGACAATTCTTCCATGTCATTACGTACCGCAATCTTACTAAAAAACAATGGCATGATTCCAAACAAGAAAGGCAAATACTAACACCTAGCCATCATTGCATTGTTACCGTTCAGATTTCTGTGACCTGGTCACAGAAATACGGCTCTGGCTGGTCCTAACACCATTTTGAGAACATTTTAATAACGGTGTGTTTTGAAAATAAAATCCCACACAAAGCACGTTTTCTTAAACCAGCAAAAAAATTATATCAAGCTCAGCTGGAAAATTGTAGCGAATAATTGAGGGAGTGTCTTCTATAGTCTTAATAATGGAATTATCAGGTTGGCATCCGGTGACCGAAAACAAGTTACGACGGTTTTATTCCTACTGATAATTAGCGGAGGACTAGAATCGTGGATTTGTTTTCGGTCGTTGCATGCCAGCCTGATGCTGTCGCCATTTAAAGGGAATGTGGCACCTTCACAACATGATTTTAACTGAGATAGCCAAGTTGTAAAGCAGGTCGGAAAACCCGGTACTCCATATTTCATTTGTCTTGGAACTCGATATTTCCCCAGAAAAAAGCTAAAACCTACCTGACACCAGCCCCCTCAGCCCCCCGTCGCCGGCGGCCATTGTTGTGAGCTACTGGTGTGACGACATATGCTGACGTCATGATGAGCATCAGCCAATCGAAGCCCTTGAAGCGTTTCAAGTATGGTAGTGGCTGCCAGATTGTGACATCCTTCACAGGCTGATATTTGTTTCTTTTTCTAGATGAGTATTTTTAAAAACCAAATATTGAGCTTGTTGTACATTTTTCAGAGAAATCATGAGTGGTTTCATTATTTTTGACTAAAAGTACGCCCTAATTACACTAAATTCCTGGATTCGACCAAGGTGCCACATTCCCTTTAAGCACTATAGAAGATAAAAACTGGCGATTTTACCTATGTGTGTACTTAACAGCACGTGACATGGCATTAGCTGCAGCTGTCGATATGCTCCAAACCAAACACGTTTCCGTATAAATCGCAAGATTTACTCAGCTTATTGCTTTTGGACATATTTTCCGGCTTTGTAGTCATTTGAATCTATTGTACTGAGCATCAGAGCCATTAAATACCCTCAGTAGTCTCTGTGGTGGAACTGAAAATGAGCATCAGCAAATAAAAATTGTGGTGTTTTCATGCGTGACCAGTGGCGTAGCCAGGATTCGGCCAAGGGGGTCCGACTACCGTCGGGGGGCCCCTAGACCGGGGGTCCCCCTTGGTAGTCGGGGCCCATCTCCTATATGTGTCGTTTTATATTTCGGTATTATAACATTTACACGACGGAAATTGTTCTATCCCTTCTTAAGTGTTTGTTATTATTTTGTTTATGGTTTGATTTTTCTCGATCCACCCAAGTGTTGGTAAATTTAGGCCACCAAATATCAAGGCTGGCCCATACCTTTATGACAGCGTGGCTATAATAACAGTATTGTGGCACATTTCGGGAAATCAAATGCTGCTGCGTGCATGATGTTAAACCTGACTTTACCTCAATTCACTCTGGTAATCAGGTATGAAGTTATTGAAGGTCAGTCGCTTACAGTACGAAGAAATGGTCTTCTACGGAAAATGATTACCAATTTTTTTCCGGGTGTCGTATTCATGAACTCTTTAATCAGAAAGTTTCCAAAGAAATGGAAAGAATGAAAAAAACAAGGGATATGGTGGATGGTGGTGTGTTCCAGACGTCATATAACGTCTATTCCGGGAAAAGATCCTGATGAATTCACCACAGTTACTTTCTTACCCTTGCTATGTTGTATATGAGCAAATTACCAAAACAATAGGCGCCTGAGATAACTATCGCCTTGGATTACTCTGTCATTGTTATTTTAAACCTTTGATACCTATTTTTCGTTTTGGGATTATGCTCATCAATGTTTGTCATTTTCCTTGTTTGTCTGGTTTCCTACGAAAATATTTGAAAGTCGCTTATTTCAGAACATTTAGGACGGTAGTTATTGGGACTAAGCTAATAGATTGAAAACCAGCTGAAGTTCCAAATTCCCTGTTCGATTTGCTATTATGGATGCTAAAATTATATTAATTTTTGCCTTTCCTTCAGTAATGGTGCATGATCGACTTGTTTAAATTTGTCTTTTTTGGTACGCAATGGGAAAATATAAATTTTCTAAAATATGATTTTCGAAAATTTTCTTTTGAGCGGGCACTCCCTGATTTTGAGAAATTTTCTTTCAAACGATATCTCTGGATTGTATTCTAAAATCTAAATGAAATGGAAAGGAAAAAGGACGCTAAATAAAAAGGACATATGAGTGTGCCCCAGATGCTATATAAAACCTATTCCATGGACGGTCCTACTGATGAAACCGCTCACTTACTCCTCCCTAGCCTTTGGTTGGAGATCCCGGGGGGCTTTGGGAGGTGAGTACTTCCTTGGAATTTAAGTCTCTTATAGGCTTTGTACAGGGCTTGTATTGCTATGCCAGTGTTAAGCCATCCAGGACCATCACCCCCCCCACCCTGAACCCTGGGTCGAGCAGAGCGACGGTGCACTTGACACGGTGCCGAAACCAGTATCTGGGACCCCTGAAAACAACACTTTTCCCGCAAATCAGTACTTACGTCCCCAAAACCAGCATTTGGGGGTACCATGAGACTACCTACTGGGACTCCCTGGATCTTACTCTCGTGGGGCCCTGAGGATAAATTTGAGGGGAGGGGGAGGAAGGAGAGGAGTGCCCGCTGAGACTAGCTTTTGGGGACACCTGAGGGCAGCTTCAGGGAACCCCTGAGACTAACTCCTGGAGACCTCGTGAGACTAATTGTTGGATCTCTGAGATTAGCTCTCCGGCCCTCCTTACACTAGAACTGAAAGGTCCTCTGAAAATAACTCGGGCTTCCGAGATCAGTTCTTGGGGGATCCGAGACTAGCTCTGGGGCCGCCTAAGACCAACACTTGGCGCTACTCACAAGGTTAATTTCCGGCCCCTCTCCCGATTAGATCTCAGGGAGTCTCTGATACTGATTCACGGCGCCTCTTGACAAAAATTGTGGACTCCTGAGAATCTCTCCGGGCTCCCTAGATTAGTTATCGGCAGCACCTCTGGGCCTATTTATCGGCCGCCCCAGATTTGATCTGGGGAGGGGGGCTGAGACTGACTCTCGGGGCCATCCAGATTAGCTCTTGAGGGTCCCCTGAGGCTGTCTCTGGGGTGGGGTGGGGGGGCTGGGAATGACTTCCGACAGCCATCTGAGACTAACCCTGGGGCACCCCCTGAGACTAACACTCGAGGAGGGAGGCGTGGAAGCACCCCTGAGACTGAGTATTTGGCACGGCACTTCTGAGACTGCCTTTCGGAAGCCCAGATTAGCCCTCAGAGGCCTAAGGCTAAGTCGGGGCCGTGAGACCAAAATTCGGGAGCACCTCTGGGAATTACTCTCAAAGCCCCAAAATTAGCTCTTGGACGAACCGGAGACTAGCTCTCAGGAGCACTCTGAGACTAACTTGTAGGTGCTCCCTGAGATTGACTCTCGGGGCCTCTTATGCAACAACTAGGGGGGGGCACAGCCTCAGGCTAAATCTCGAGGGTTCCCAAGATTACCCTTCGGGTGCCTCCTGAGATCAGCACTCTGCGGATCAAATAAGACTAACTCTCGGATCTCCAGATTAACTCTTGGGGCCACCTGAAAGTAAATATTGACTCCTGAGAGAGACGCCCCTAGGACTATGGGACCGAATATCGGGGGTCCTCTAAGACTGACTCTCGAGTCCCCTTGACCGACTCTTGGGGTTCTCTGAGACTGATTTTAATGTAGCCCCCTGAAATAGACTGTCGCGGGGCCCTGAGAACCACTCTCTGGGGACCCTGGGACGAGTTCGGCCCCCTGAGACCGACTCTCGGGGCCCCTGAGACCGACTTACGGGATCCCCTAAGACTAACTCTCAGGGACCCCCTGAAATCTACTTTTGGGGGTCTTGAGACTGACCCTCAGAGCGGGGCCCTGCGGCCGGCTCTAGACGCCCTGAGAACGAATCTTCAGGGGCTTCTGACACTGGTTCTGGGGGTCCCGTGATCAGGGAATTCTTTGCAGTGGTTCAGATTGGCCCAAAGGGGGTCCTCGGACTCCTACAACCCCTTGGCTACGCCACTGCATCCACACATTCGGGGGCCTGCCGAGATCAGCACTTGGAGGCCCCTGAAAGCATTGCTTTCCCCCGATACCAATACTCCGGAGCCCCTGGATACTGATGCGCGGGGCTCCTAAGATCAAGCTCGGGGTTCCACTTAGATCAGGTTCGGGGGCACCCTTAGGCCCATGCTTGCGCTTTTCTCAGGAGTAACTCGACACTGTTGTTCGGGGGCCCCCAGATCAACATTCGGAGACCCCCGAGACTAATGCTCGGTACTCTGGAGCCCCTCGATACCAATGCTCGGGGACCTTGAGCCCAAGCCTGGGCCCCTGAGACCAGACTCTGGGTCCCATGGGGCCAATTCTCGTGCCTCGCTCATATGTCCCCTCGATATCGATAGTCGGGAGGGGGAAACCCCGAGATCAATATTGTCCCCCCCACTTCCCGAGATCAATGTTCGCTGCTCCGGAGCCATCGATACCAATGCTCGGGGGATCCCTGAAACCAGCTCTGGAGCCCCTAAGACCAAGATCGAAAGGCCCGTGAGACCAAGCTCGGGCCCCCTGAGACCAAGCTCAGGCCCCTGATGCAAAGCTTGGGGCCCTCTGAGACCAAGCTCGGGGCCCCTGAGACCAAGCTTGGGGGGACCTGAGACCACGCTCGAGGAGCCCCCTGAGACCAAGCTCGAGGGTCCCCTGGTACCAAACTCGGAGGGTCCCGTGACACCAAGCTCGGGGCCCCCTGAGACCAAGATAGAAAGGCCCGTGAGACTAAAGCTCAGGGGGCGGGCCCTGAGGCCACTCTCGGAGGTCCTTGAGACCGAGCTCAGGGGGCCCATAATATTAATGTTCGGTACTCTAGAGCTCTCAATACCGATGATCGGGGGGCCCCCTGAGACCAAGCTCGGAAGGTCCGTGAGACCAAGCTCAGGGGCCCCTGAGACCGAGCTCATAGGCCCCCTGAGACCAAACTCGGAGGGCCCCCTGAGACCAAGATAGAAAGGCCCCTGAGACTAAGCTCAGGGGTCCCTGAGACCAGGCTAGGGGGACCCTGAGACCGAGCTCAAGGGGCCCCGAGGTCAATGCCTGGTTCCCTAGAGTCTCGACACCGATGATCAGGGGCCCCCTAAGACCAAGTTCGGGGGTCCCCTGAGACCAACCTGGGGGCCCTGAGACCGAGCTCGGGGCCCCTGAGACCGAGCCCGGGGGACCCCTGAGACCAAGCTCGGGGGCCTCTGAGACCAAAATCGAAAGGCCCGTGAGATTAAGCTCAGGGGCCCCTGAGACCGAGCTCAGGGGGCCCCCCGCGATCCATGTTTGGTACTCTGGAGCCCTCGATACCGATGATCAGGGGCCCCTGAGACCAGGCTCGAAAAGCCCGTGAGACCAAGTTCTGGGCCCCCTGAGACCAAGCTCGGGGCTCCTGAGACCGAGCTCGGAGCCCCCTGAGACCAAGCTCAGGAGGCCCGTGAGACCAGGCTCGGAGGGCTTCCTGAGACCAAGCTCGGGGCCCCTGAGACCAAGTTCGGAGGCCCATTGAGACCAAGCTCGGAGGGCCCCTGAGACAAAGCTCAGGGGCCCCTGAGACCAAGCTCAGGGCCCCCTGAGATCAATGCTCGGTACCCTGGAGCGTCAATACCGATGATCGGGGGCCCCTGAGACCAAGCTCAGGGCCCCTGAGACCGAGCTCGGAGCCCTCTGAGACCAAGCTCGGGAGGCCCGTGAGACCAAGCCCGGAGGGCCCCCTGAGACCAGGCTCGGGGGCCCTGAGACCAAGCTCGGAGGGTCCCTGAGACAAAGCTCAGGGGCCCCTGAGACCAAGCTCAGGGCCCCCTGAGATCAATGCTCGGTACCCTGGAGCGTCAATACCGATGATCGGGGGCCCCTGAGACCAAGCTCGGGGCCCCTGAGACCGAGCTCAGGGCC
This sequence comes from Lepas anatifera, assembly GCA_034440635.1. Classification (NCBI taxonomy): domain Eukaryota; kingdom Metazoa; phylum Arthropoda; class Thecostraca; family Lepadidae; genus Lepas; species Lepas anatifera. The sequence continues at coordinate 25,377 of JAOTON010001165.1, forward strand.
CCCTGAGACCAAGATCAGGGGGACCCGTAAGACCAAGCTTGGGGGCCCCCTGAGATCAAGCTCGGAGGTCCCTTGAGACTAGCCTCGGGGAGGGGGCCTGAGATCGAGCTCGGAGGGCCCCCTGAGACCAAGCTTAGGGGCCCCTGAGACCAATGCTAGTGTTTTCCAGTGCATAAGGTCAGCCCAAAGGGGGGGGGTCCGCGGATCCCAAGGACCCCCTTGGCTACGCCACTGTGCGTGACCAAAGCGTGATTTGACGAAAACCTGAATTCAAAACACAAGTATGTTGTGTGTTGGTTTGTATCATTCAACGAAAAGCCTTCTAGCTAATTAAAGTTGATATTTCATCATTATAAGTCCTTGATTAGAAAAGACCATTACCCATAGGAGGATCCAGGATCGCCGATCGGGGATGGGGGCAGCTTGCTGGGGTAGGGGCTGCCATCCAGACAAAGGGGGCACCACTTTTGGCCGGAAAATATTATTAGATGGACGCTAAATCCTATCGCGGGGCGCCGATTTTCGCATTGGGGGTTTGGAAGCAACATATTTCAAGAGGGCGCCATCGACGCTTTACTGTAACCATTTTAGGGGCGCTGAGGGTCGGTCGGGGAGGGCACCTGCCCCTCTTTGCCTGCCCCTGGATGGATAGCACCTACCCCGGGATCCCCCAATGGCATTACCAACGTGTAGTGATATTTTTGTGGCATCACTTTATTATAATTTGTCGAAATCTGGTATCTGAATCTGATATTTTGTGTTTTTATCCAAACCATTTGACCACCAGCATTCAATTGAAGTAAAAAATCATCATTCTATCGTCATAAGTTCTTAATTAAAAGTGGCTATCACCAGTACACAATTGATATTTACTGACATCACTAAATGGTCATTGGTCGAAAGCCCACTATCGAAAACCATTATTGCGCGTGATTGCTTGAACCACCCATTAGAAAGCCTTCATTTGAAACAAAAATTATCGTTCCATCGTAAATAGTTTTTGAGCTAGAGGCTCCAGCCCGTTTTCTTCAGGCCTCCTGCATCACTGTGTATTGATAGGATATAAGGGCTATGTTCACCCCCGCTACGCATGGTCAGTTTTTAGTCTGGAGGAAACCAAAACCAGTTCTGAGTAGCATTTTGACCAAATAATGAGAATTTGGTGGACTATTTTGCACACCTGGGGGGTGCCACTAAAATGGGCAGCCCTAATGAAACATGGTCAAAAAACCAGAGTACCGAGCTTGGAAAAAGTACAGGAAGTGCTGAGTGACAGATACTAAACGCGTCATGCGTCACAGTGATTGATGACCACGAAAGCGAGTGTTTCTGGGCATGCACGGTGGAAGGTTGGTAAGTGTTCTCCTTTTCGTGCCATTTGAAATGTTCAGAATACTTTTGAATATGTTAAGCCATCCAAGAAAGATTTTTGCACTCTTGCCGTTGTTGAGGCCCTCCATGGACATCGGTGTTACGCGATTTTATGTTACTGTTTTTATCTTGCGAAACAGATGTTAATGTCTGGAGCTTTGCTAAGAGTTTCGATCTATGTGTGCCGACTTTCTAGCCTTGGTGTATTTTCAGTAAATTTTAGGTATGGATTCAGATAACAGTAGCCTTTATATTCAAGAAAATACCATAACTTGTAAAAGCATCTTTCTCGTGTTCAGGCACAAACTGTCCTTATATCAGCATGCTAAAGCACTATAATTAATGCAAGCTTCAGTTTGTAGTGCGTCAATTATTCCTTACACATGATGACTGGGGTGAAAATAATTTCAGTTAATTGTCGAGGTTTAGCTGATTTAAAAAGAGGCAATATGTTTTAAGCACTTGCGCTATTTTAAGCTGATTTAATTTGTCTTCAAGACATTCACATAAAAAAGGGCAACGAAATGATTTTCAGGAACGCGTGGGGCCGTCAGGCAATAATTGCTTCATACACAAACAGCTCTCGAAGCGTAGCAGTTCTGACTGGGAGGAATCAAGCCATAGATTTAAATGAACTTGTAAGGGACGAAAATGGAAATTATTTAATTTGTACACTGTAAAAAAAGTTTACACATTTTGGATTTTCATACCTGCCTCTAAGCGATTCTAATTATACCCAAACTCATTTATTGACACGATCTATTCGGGTTAATTTATTTTTATCTGGTCAGTTGAACTAATCATCCACATTTCGCAGCATTTTTTGCTTGAAAATCGATTCAATGCAAACAAATTTCAAAAGCAACCGCTAAAATCAAAATTGTGTTTTCTCTGGGTCATCTTACACAAACTCAGTCATTGTTCTCCATCCAAGGATCATAAAACACAAAACATGTTATGGTTAATCAAAACCATGGGTGGAGATCCCGGGGGGTTGGGGGGTCAGGACCCCCTGATTTGGAAATCGAGAGAACCTGGGGGGGTCAGCCCGGGTCCTACACCTTATGCTCTCACAAAATATTTTCTGACCCATAAGTAATAATGGTTCAATTCGCACCATTTGTGGGATCGGCTGAGCCATTTTTGACCTATCTGTCCCTTTGCACCTTCTTTGTAGAGGGTTATTAGAGATCAGGGGCAGCGCCACGTCTTTCCGTCACGACTCTGCGTCAGGAACAGTAATGTTCCCCGAGCTTATCTAAGGTCCCTCAGCTGAACTAGGCATCACCCTAAGTCGATCTTTCACAGAGGTACGTGATTTAGTGTTGGGCCATGCTCTTATCTTAACACAAGCGGTGGAGAGGGGTCTAGCGTTAACGTGCAGTGGAGGGCCCTGAAGTGCCCCCTCCATGAGATCTCGGAAACCATGAGGGTTATAAATCACCCGTTTGGAAGTGCATGAGGGCGATGGTGTTTTACGTTACAGTTAAGTTTCATTGACCTAGCTTAGTATCTACAAGGTCAAATGAGGTCGTAATGGTCACATATGGACCGTGCTGGAAACCAACTGGGAAATGCCCTGATTATGCAGAAAAGGCGGTAATACACTGAAAGTGAACTAAGGTCATAGAGTGAAAGTCCCACTCACTGTCCTCTGAAAGTTTGAGGTCAAGGTCATTCAAGGTTAATGGTCTATTTTTAACAAGACCTATTCCCACTAATGCACAATATAACTGGCACTGTAGCAGACTTTGAGCCGAAAATGGGGGTTTGACCTTGAACAAGAATTTGCCCTTGACCAGTGACTGACCTTGACAGTGAGTAACCTTAACTGTGAAGTCATAGCATAGTATACGTTATACTGAGTAAAGCCAACTGTCCGGAACACTGGGTTCAATTAACTTGACATGTGACCTTGACCTTTATTTGGGGGACTTTTACATATGACCCGATTAAATGACGTTATTTTTATTATTGATGGTTCCTTGATAGGCGTTCTGCGCTTACCTTCTTTCTCCGCCTCTAAAGCATCGTGGGAAAATTGAAATTCGAAGCAATGTAAGGGAACAGCAAAAGGTAATTTTGATCCTTGTCATCTTTAATCTAGTGGGGTAATTTTAGTCTAGTTGTTTGCAATAATATGTGACGTTACCATGTCACCACTCGGTCTACAGTGCAGGCGAACTAGTGCGACCGTGGGATTGCGACGGTCTCAAAACGTAGGCATGGATTTTAAAGTCTATAAGCAAAAAATTGGACCAATTTTTTAAAATTTGTTCACCAATTGACGCGCCCATGCGTTCGCCGAAATGTGGCCGAGTGGTGTATTCTGGGGCAAACAGTTTTTCAGCCACCTTGGAGAAATAGGTGGTGGCATTTTAATACCTCCTGAACTTCGCGTGTTAGGGTCTCCGAGCGGTGTCAGGACCCCTGAGCTGTTATGGGCCCCTGAGTTGATTTGGCGCTCCTTGAGCTGATTCAGGGCCTCTTAGCTTGACTGGGCCTCTGAATTGGCGTGGAGCCCCAGCGTTGGTGTTGCCCCCTCCCCCTCCTTTAGCAGTTTTGGGATCCCGTGAAATTAAGCTAGTCCTCGGTCCCTGAAATAGACCAATGCCTGCAACTGGTTTGGACCCCTGGGATGGTGTGGGCCCTTGAGCTGGTCTGGGCCCTTTACATGGTCGGGTCGCCTGCAGCGATCTTGGGAACCCTGGGTTAAATTGCACCCCTAAGAGTTGGGACATGAGCCTCTGAGCTCATCGTGGGCCCATTATCTGGTCAGGGGTTTCTAAACTTATATGGGGCCTGCCAGGTGGTCTTTGAACCCTAGGCTGGTTTGCACCCATGAGTTGAATTTGTGCCTCCTGCGATCAAAGTTTCGCAGGGGGCCCTTTGGTTGTTCTGGAGACCGCTTATCTTAAGACACATGGGCTGATATGGACCCCTGAACTCTTCGGAGCCCTTTATATTGTCTGAACCTCTTGAAGTGGTATGGGGCCTTCCTCAATTGGTTTCGGGACCCCTAAGATATTCTGGAACCCCTGGGATGTTCTGGAACCCCTGAGTTCGTTTTATGCCTATTGAGAAGCAGCTTCACCAGGGGCCCTAGCTGTTCTGGGGGGACTTGAGAGACTCTTGCACAGGAGGTTCTAGACTTGAGCTTGAGGCCCCCAGTCGGTATCGTCCTCTGAGTTTTTCTGGACCTCCTGAGCGGCTGTGGGATCCCTGAACCAGCAACTGAGCCTCCTGAGCTATTGGTGGGTCCTCTGACGTGATATTGAGTCCCCTCAGGTGATCTGGGTCCCCTTTAGATAATCAGGCCCCACACTGATCTTGAAACCCAGGTGTTGGCATTGGAGTGCCCTGCGCTTGTCGGGGCCCGTTAAGTGGTATCAGCTGGTCTTGGGCCCCCTGAGTTGGTTTTGAGCCGCCGGAAAGGGAGTTTTGCGGGTAGCCCCTGGGCTGTTCTGGGGCCGTGAGAGGATATTGCACATGAGCTTACTGGCTCGGCCTTAGACCCTGAGCTGGCTCAGGGATCATGAACTGGTCTTGGGCCGCTGAGAGGATTTACTTAGAGAGGTCCATGGCTTGGTCGTAACCCCCTGGCTGGATTGGTGTCCCTTGAGCTGGTAAGGGCCTCTGAGCTGGTATTGGGCCCTTTGAACGGATATGGGCCTTTTAGCTTGTTCGGTTCCTGTTGTGCTGATCTAAGTAGGGGGTGGTGATAATCCAATATTCGTTGTCTGCCCCCCTCAATTTATGAAGTCAACCATGCTGAATCCGAAAAAAAACATATTTTTATTTTAGTCAGATGGTGGCAACCCCCTTGTACATACCCTCTGAAGACTGGAATGTAGGAAAAGGTTCCGCGAGTGTAGCTAATACAGCATAACGACTTGCAGTGAGTCATTGGATGAGTCTTAATTCGACCAACACTGAGAAACAGTAGCATAGATGTTAATTATAGCAGTACTCTGCAGTTGATGCCTGTTCTGGTTGTAGATGGGGCAGCATCACGTTCGGAGGTCGTTACAATGACCACATTTTTAGAGAAAAAATGTTTTAACGAGGAATCAACCGTAGCCACTGACATGGTAATGATACAGAACAAACTTAGAGTTTTGATTATTTTTGTCCCTTTTACACATGTAATTGACGCAGCTCATTGTCTCTGTTAAGACCTTTAGCGCTCCAGAGATGGAGGCCACTTCAGCTGCAGTAAGCCTCAAAGAAGGCATATTGTGCCATGCCTACCTCTGCCTACAGTGTAGCGCGTGTTGATTTGTATCATTTTTTGACTGTTACACCACCGGCACGTGGCGTGTCACCCAATCACACCTGACTCCTTACAAATAGAATATCACGAGCTGACTATCAGATCGGAATTGATAGCCTGCAAAGGTGTCAATAACATTCGAACGTGAAAAAAACAAAACGTGACCTTTGTCAGTTTATTCTTTCAAATACCTCAGTCCTCCACGGAGCTCAAAGGCCGAACTCAGTGAGGCCATCTGATTGATGGCCTCGCTGAATTCAGCAAACGTAACATCTTTTCTACAAGATATGTTGCTCAGATAAACCTTTAGGTTGGTGGCGTAGGTCGCCACCGAAAGACATTTGTGGTCACGCTTCAATCTAAACAAATCACTCGTTTTGGGGAGAGAGAGTGATGTGTCACGCGCATAGCGCATTTCCAAGTAGAGCCGTCCCTGCTTTGCTGTTTCGTCCACATGTGTGTCCTCCAAATAGTCACTTACAGAATCGGCACATGTAAAGGGGCCTCCCATACTTTTCAATGATTCCAAGTCCTTATTCCGGCGGCGGTCCACTGTCAGGTTGGCAATTTCCTTGTCAAGAAGTCCTTGCTTCTTAAGCTCAGCCTGCTTTGCGTTCCAGGCCATCATAATCTCTGGGATTCTTCCTCCTTTCTTCACAAGGCCTCGGTAGTTTTTAAAATCCCCTGGCTGACTGTCGTCGATGAGATCTGCAGCTCTTGCTTTGACCTGCGCGGCCGAGGCACTCTTTAGCTGTGTGGAACCTCTTCTCTTAAGCTCGTAGTTTACAAATCCAACACTTCGTTCAGCATCTAGGTTGTTGATCGGGGCTTTCTCAAGCTTTTGTTGATCCATGTTTGTGACTGAGGCCGGGGAAAACTTGTCACAGTCCCCGAATCAGAATATATCTCCCTTCTGTTTCTGAAAGCCATCGGCCAGCTTGGGAAGTAGCATCTTGAGCAACGACACTACCTCAGGCTGGAACGCTACTGCCACTTCGTGGATTGCATCGCATACGTCGTCCGGATATCGTGTCTGACGGAACCGTTCTTCGGACACGAAGTTGAGCGCTGGCCTCTTGGTCTGCAGGAAGTCAGCAGGATCTGCGTCTTTCAGTTCCTGGTATAGTTGCTGGAACGCTGGGATTAACTTGCTGTAGGTTGTTTCTGATGACACTGTCAGGCAAAGGAAGGGCTCGATCAGATGTAACCCAATGAGGGCACCGGTACAGTACAAGACTTTCAAGAAGTCAAGCTCAAGGAAGCACCTCACAATGCAGGCTAGCTGATTGGTGACGTGCTCATACTTCTCTAAAAATGATGTCAAATCTTCGAAGTGGTATAGAGACACTGCGCATGTTAGTGTAAGGCGGACAAACCGCTCGTCCTTTAGCCTGACGGACTCGTTCTTTCGTGGCGCTATGTGCAGGTCAAACTCATGCGCCTTGTTCCATGGTTTATGATCAAAGTCGTGGTTGATGACCCTTGTCATGCAGTCCAGTGCCCGTTCTGTGACAGTGCTAGACTCTGTGGTCGCATTCACTAAGAATTTGGCGTAGATCTTGTCCCGTCCTAGAGTGTTTTCTATTTCTGCCCACTGTTTTGTGATGGTACGATTGAACATTAGAGCTGGATGCACATTGCAAAATACGTGACCTGGAGTGTAGGTAGAATCCAAACTCTCTGCTACAAGCTCATCTACATGGTTGTTGTGAGCTGTCTGGTCTGTAAGCACGAAGTCAATTTTCTTCAAAAGAATTTTGGCTTCAACTCCACTGGCTGCTTCCAGAATGTCAAGCATCGCGACCTTCAGTGAGGCTAAGTTGATTCTCGATTCGGAAGCTATGCTCATTGCAGGTAACGACCTGCAACGTCCGTTGATGGTGATACCCTGGACCGAGTATGATCCTGTGCCCTGGGTCTTCAATCCATCATCAGAGTAGGTGACAACGGCCCGCTCATCGGAGTCCATAACTTCTTCCACAATTGCGTCGAGGTCCATTGCCTCGATGCTTTTACCTGCTTCCCGGATGTTTCTCGACACGGGTACGGTGTCGAGATCAATAATATCGGGAACATTATGAGCCTGCCAATGCCTGTCAAACATCCGCTTACCGACAGTGATAACGGCAGCAACGGCTAGAGTTTCCGACATATGATAACAGCTCTTTATATTGTCGACTGTTTCATAGAACTCTGGCCTCACTTTTAGGATGCTCTCTCGAATATGCCGATATTTATGCGGTAGCTCATCACCTGGCTCCATAACCGAAGTCCCAGACGACGAAGGGCATCCCTGAGCCAGTGCAGGTCCCCCCTGAGAGACCAAATCGGGCGTCGGTACCCACAGTCAAGTATCGGAAAGAAATTCTGGTTGTCATTGGTGTGTTTGCAGGAGGCCCGCTCTTTGTTATTCGCTATCATGATTTCAGTACTCGGGACAACGTGATGGGAGGCTGCGTAAAAAGTGGTGGAGGGGAGGGGGGGTGGGGGACAAAACATACTCCGTCCTCTCCCACTGTCAAAAATGGGAGGACGCGTCTCCACGTCCCCCTCCAGCGGCGGGATCCATGGCTCTATGCACGAAAAGTATCACAAAAGTGGTTTGGTTAAAGCTATCGAATTTTCCACACATTCAAGGAACGGATTTTCCTGGCATATTTTTAAACACCATTTTCTTTGATGTATGGTGCAGTTTTTTTCTTAGAATTCTAGGACGAAAAATCATAGAATGAGTGAGAGAGGGGGAGAAACAGCGTAGACAATATGTCGATTTTACTGAAACAACATACTGGGCATAGCTATCGCCATATTGTAGCATAGCTCAGAATTTTTGGTGATTTATTTTTATCATCAAAATATTTATGTTGTATTAATCGTTTTGGACTCTAATGATGCACCAAATGCTGGGGTCATCAGACTTCTCAGAAGGTAAATACGCTAGACTTGAGCATTAAAAAGTATTCTGATTTCAAACGCTGATGTCGTCTGCTGCTAACACATTTTCGTTGAGGACCAGATTAAAAAGCACACAGTACGTCATAATCGCTATCCTTTTACAGACCGAGTCAACGGCAGAGGTTTGGACCCGTATCTCATTCTGAGTTTCCGAAAAAAAATATGATGAAATGCTCAAAGTGTGTTGAAATGTGCGTATTGGTTTTATCTCCCGACGAAGTCATGATCCATCTCGTGTAAAAATCCTACCATCACGCGGTTTTACACGGTATTTAAAAGGCAATGCTCGAATTTTGGTATTTTCATTTTCTTACGAAAAAATCCACTCCTGCGGCTCCGACCGGATCGGGACCCCCTGGTTTGAAAAGAGATCTCCACCCCTGGCTTAAGTCAATCCGTTCGCACCGCGGTGGAAGAGTTGGGGTAAGTTGGAGTTCGGCTGACAAGCTGGCGCCCGCGTTGCAAATTGTTATAGAGCACAATGCACAAAGTGCACCGGACTCGTCTACATAGTTGCTTGGGATGTGGATTCGTGGACTCTATTGCTTTGGTTGTGGATTTGAACCTCGCGGTGAAGAATTATTATTATGGCCTTGGTAGTAACAGAGTAAGGAAACTGGGACTGGTTGGAGGGCGCCTACTTGATGCGCCCACGCGCGGCACTCGGTCAATACTGGTTTCATATAATTCCTGCTATTTTTCCAGAACCTTTAAAAAGTGGGGACTAGAGTGAGCTTTCAGCTGGGTATTGACTGACCAATGCCCAAAAGTTATTTTGATGTCATTGCGTCCAGATTTCTATTGCGAGTCGATTGATATGCATATCGACTATGCTAGGTTAAAAGTGAATTTGACCTGACCTGGGGTCAGGTCATTTTTGTGTTTTGACCTAGTATGATAGTATTCTACATCATTCGATTGGCCGTGACGAGAGAAAGTGAATGGTGCCCAAAAATGGTTCTAACTCAGCAGACGCTACAGCCCAAAAACTTTACCCAAAATGCCACTTTCTTTGACCTATCATGACCTCAATATTGAACTGACCCAACAAGTGACTAATATAGTTTATTCATGAAGTTGTATGAGCTTTCCACCAGCACTCGAGTTTTTTCGCTATGCCGCATAGGGACTGAGTTCGAAGGGGGTGTTCAAGCACCCCACCTACCGGGGCAAGGGTTAATAACATAATATGACATCTTTATGTCAAAAGGTATTCCTTGTGTTCAGTGTTAGTTACGTGTACTAAAAAAGCACAGTATCATCACAACTAACTGTATGCAGGTATTGACATCATGATTGACTTTCCAGTAGTTTCAAACACCGTTCAGAAGAACACACGTTCTAACGTGTAATTCTGGACGAAAATAAAGTAAAGGACTTCGCTCCGCAGCCGCCGCTAATGCTGTTCGGGCCCTGGAGGATCACATATGATATGGTACTAGCAGACTACTGGTACCAAGCGGAATGGGTCTGTAATTTGTGCAGCCAGAGGGAGAACTTTTTAATTGGCTGGATCGTGGCTGGTTTCCACAATTATGGAAATTTCTCCTCCTTTAGGGATTTGTTGAAAAGAGCGGTAAGTGATTTGTATATTAGTATCGCCGTTAGCTTCAAAATACGAGGGGGAAGTCCGTCGGGAGCTAGGGATTTATTGAAATTGAGTGAGTTTAGTTGGTTCAACACTTCTCGCTCGGTGATAACGATGTTGTTTAAAGGAGGGTTGATTTATCTGTTTGTGTCCCTGTGAGGCTGGGATTGATCATCGATGTGTAGCTTGAATAACGAAGCGAAATATTTGTTTAGCAAGCTTGCTTTCTTTGTGTCCTCGGTGACTAAATCGCCGGAGTCAAAGACCAAAGGAGTTGTGCTGGAAAGTTTCTCCCGTCCTATAATGGTTTTCAATGTATTGTGATATTGATAGGTTTTTGAGTGCTGCGGCGAGGAGGATGATCATAAGTAGATATGGTGTTACCTGGCCTGTCTCCCCAAATCGTTATCCTCGAATAATCTAAGTGTTTTTTATATCCGGATTCGAGGAGACAGCCCAGCCGACACCTATCTGTTGTGATATTGAGATGGATTTTGCTTAAACTGGACATGCGTCTCTAAATTTCTTTGCACTCTCCATCTTTCCCAGCCTTCCCCCTGTCACGCTTCTTAGCCAATTTGAATTGCGATTAAATTTGCGAATGCTTCTTAAAGCTTCCGATGTCACCCATGGGTTTCTCCCACTGTTAGTTTTTAATTGTTTTTTCATCTGTCACCACTGATCACCACGCTTATCGATCTCTATCCGTCCCTATTAATCCCGACCTCTTCTGTATGGACCCAACAAACCCAGTAGCATGCACCTGTCCGAGTTAGTCAAGGGCACGCTCAGTACGGCTACTCGAGCAGGCCAACCACAGCACAAAGGGGCAGCAGTTTGAAAAACAATAGAGCACGCCCCGTGTTGAAGAATTAACGTGCCTTACAATCGCGCGTCCCCAGCTATACAATGGTACGATTACTGTGCAATTGGCTCTCCTGTCACCCCTAAACGGCGCGCTTCCTAGCACCTGCTACCTCTTCGCCGGGTCACAAGGTCACATTCTCCGCAATCCGATGCCGGCCCAGCTCGCGCCGGCACCACCCGCTCAGATCACGCGACAGCGAGGGTCGTCTCCGCAGACCACTCAGCTCCGTGCTCAGGTCACGTGACAGCGAGGGTCGTCTCCGCAGACCTCTCAGCTTCGTGGCAGCAAGGGCGGCAGCATACAGAGACAACGGTAGGCAAACATGCAATATATAAGTATGAAAGACAGGTCCCCCAGTTGGATATAACGCGGCACATACGCTAATGATGATGATGGCGGAAAGGCCAGGCCTTCCGCTGATCTTAGCCTGCACGCGGCGCTGCATATGGCGCCGGGGCGACGTCGCTCGCCCGAAATACGGTCCTTGAAGGTGCAAAATGGAGCTCGGATAATTAAGCACAAGGTTTCACAAACGTGCTAAATTTGGCATCAAATCTTTTTAAACTCACGCATCCCTAAACGTTTACAAAGGCGGTATCATAATGCAATCGGGTCTCGACTATCGCCCCTGAACGATGCGATGCGCGACATCTGCTACCCCTTCGTTGGGTCACAAGGTTACATTGCCCGCATTCCGATGTCGGCCCAGCTCCACCCCCTCAGGTCAGGTAATGGCGAGGGTCGTCTCCGACATGACAATGTGTGGAAAGCTGAACATGTTTGCTCCTAGAAGCATCATTTGATAGGTTGGCGTCAGCATTCAGTTTTAGAAAAAAACTGATAAGCTATGCACAGCCAACCCGGGTTCAAACTAGCATGTTCTGTAAGAGAGCGGAACATCCTACCTTCTACACCACGGCTCCGCACGCTGCCGCCACCCCACTAGTCCCGACAGGCGACCCTTTTAGAGGTCACGTGACTCTGCCGCCGGTACCTCCGACTGATCGAGGACACTGGCGGTGACGGAATATGGCGCTGAACGCTGGAGTGGGCCAGAAAGTAAGCGCTGACATCCCAAAATGTTATTGAAATCGATGTTTCGGAACAGTTAAGATACAACAATCCACTGTAACCACTGTGACGTCCCTATCATAAGCATAAAGATGGGGCTGCAAAGTGTCAAGAGACCGATCATTTTTTTAGGGGCTGGCTCATCAGTCATTAGTTTGAGTTCTGCATCCCTTGCACCTCATGGGTGAATTCAAGGAAGGCAAGGGAGGGCACTTGCTCCCTTCCCTAGATTGAGCCTCAACGCCCCTGAAATGGTCGCGGCTTCCCCCTAAAATGTCAATGGCACCATCATAATCTTTCGTTTGCTACCCGTTTATTCTTCCCCTCAGGATGCAAATGAGCACCTCCACGATAGGTTTGGTTCATCACCCCTCCCCCTTCTGGCTCGGATGGCGACCCGCTTTCAATCGTGTGTCCCCCCTATAAGAAATATTGTATTTGCCCATTCTGCACCCTCGACAACAATGTTATCCCTCTCCTGCCAATTTTCTGGCAATAATGTGACCTCTGCTCCCCCTCCGCCTCCTGGCAGTAATACTACCCTTATACACAAAGTCCTGCCTCCAATGGTATTTGGCGTTCAGCTCTCAATAGTGGGGAGGGATGCTTGGTGGCCCACCGCAGCGGAACCGAGAAATTACCATTATGGTGCTTCGCCTCTCTGTCGGGGAGGCTCAAATACAGGAGTTTCCACTACTGAAAGTGAAAGCATTGGGTCACCCCACCCTCCCCGGCTGACCCCAGCCTCATCGGTCCGACCCGCTAACCGCTCGGGAGCAGGGCATTTTTTAAGGAAAAGTCAGTGGGGGGGGCATTTTTTGTGCTGGACATTATAGTGTCTTGAGGGTTCAAGACCTCATTTTGAAGGGGTTTAATACGACTTAGATGCGTTAGTGTTAAAAAATGTTTCAATTTTTGTGTTATTTCATGTTATTCCAGATTATACATGCTGCCCAGGGCTGCCATTTTTTCCGCGGAAAAGGTGAAACCGAGTTAGAAAAAGGGTCAAGGAGGGGCTAAATTTTATTTTCACTAAAGTAGCCAAATAAATACAACAAAAGCCAGATTTGAGGCTAAAACAACCACTAGCGGTCGACATAAACCCACAGCAAAAGCGACTTGTATCACTGTTTAAAACTAATTGTTGACAGTTTGATATTTACTTGACGCAAAATTGTCTAGCACACTACTCATGTAAAGGGAATGTGGCAGCTTCATAACGTGATTTTAACTGAGATAGCCAAGTTGTAAAGCAAGTCAGAAAACCTGGAACTCAATATATCATTTGTTTTGGAACTCGAGATTTCTGTAGAAAAAAGCTAAAACCTACCTGAAATGCACCCATCATGTATGTACCCTTAGCAGCAGGCCACAGTTGTCATGGCTGTTGGTGTGACGACATACGCTGACGTCACGGTGAGTATCGGCCAATCGAAGCCCTTGAAGCGTATTGAATATGGTAGTGGTTGTCAGATCATGACATCATCCACTAGCAGATATTTATTTCTTTCCGTAGAGGAGCATTTTAAAAATGAAAATATTGAGTTTATTTTACATTTTCCGAGAAATCCCATTTTCCAAAAAGGCCAGATTTCAAGAAAGGGGCAACCGAATAAAATCGCGGGTCCAAACGCGAAAAGGCCTAATCCGAGATATTCGGTCACAAAATGGCCAACCTGGCAGGCATGATGCTGCCGCAATGTATTCCAAATGAAAAGGTTACTTTCTTATTTTGCTTTATGAGTGTGGCAAGGTAAGTAAATTCCTAAAGTATCAAACACGAGTGGCTTATAGGCTAAATCGAGATAATTTTTATGTACATACCTACTATGATGTGTGACTGTTGCTGTCAAAATCATCTAGGTAATGCAGTACAAAAACCAGTTAATAATTGTTTAGGCTTATCGACACACCAACTGTCAGGGTCATATGGCGTCGCCAGTTCTTTCCTTGTTGGAAAGGTTTCTCGGGAGACGGTTCGATGATTCCAACAAAGGGCTGTGGCCGAATATCTAATCTATCCCAATTTTTAACATCTAGGAATCAATAAGAAAGGCTAGCTAACAACTTATCGACTTTGCAGAACAAATTGATGCTGCGATCTCACTATAAATTTCACGTATATTACAGCAAGCGGCGGAAAAGGGGGACCAGGGGACCTGACCCCCTTACTTTTGACCAGCAATTTCCTGATCTGAGTCCAAATGTGAGAAAACTGGAAATTTGTATAACCAGCCGCTGCGGAAGGCAACGAGGACCTCAAATTTGAGCAGTTTTTGGTACTAACGTGGAAAATTTGTTGTCCGCATCAGGTTGAAGTTTGGCTGGCCCCCTCGCTTTTTTACCGGTGGTGACGCTTCTGTATGCTACCACCACAATAATAAATAAAAAGGCCAAGCACTTCACACCACCACACCAACAACCAGTCTTACGTGCTTTGACTACACCGTGTCCCGTCTAATCCACGAACGAGCTCTAAGCGCTCACAACTGACCGCGTGTGAAATGGGAGTATCATACAATCTCGCGACACTGGCTGGGGTCTGGGCTTCCGGTCGGATAGAACATGGTGTTTGATTGGTTGTAGGCCAGCGTTCATCTCCAGCATTGTGATTATTTGATGCTGTGGCTGCTTTGCCGGGTTTTCCCGTAACTAGGCGCTTTGGTTCGTCTTCGCACGATGGAGGAGACAGCCACGGATGGAAATTTTGTAACACAACTTTTGTGGACTGCCAATTTGGCACCAGCAATAAAACTAAATTATTATTTTAGGGTGGTGTTCTGTCTTATTTTCGTTAGGTAAGTTTTCATTTGTTGAAGTTTAAGTAATCTCCTGTCTTTTTCACTGGGGGCCAATTTCCGGGCACTGGGGGGGGTATTTCGGCCGACTGGGGGGCAAATGCCCCCAGTTAACATGTTAAAAAATGGCCTGCTTGGGAGCCGAACCAGCCGAACAGGCCACGCCCTCAGACATGTGGTTCCCAAACTTCATATTCCCGCCTGGTCGACACCCCTGGAACGGAACGATAGTTTCGCAACAGACTGTACCTTAGCCTGGTCCGGATTTAGGTTTTTTCTTCAGAAAGTAACGGATCGTTGCTCATTAGATGCATTTTTGGTGCTGATTACGATGCGCTCATCAGAAATGCAATTTTCCAAAAAAACTTTTGGTGGCCCACTCGAGTTGAAGGTTTTTCATTTTGCCCAATTTTCCACTTTTTGGCTCATCATCAAACCATATTACCAACGAGGTGCAAAAATTGCCCTGGGTTGGTAGTTTGGTTCGTTGGTGTTCCATTCACTTTGTTTTTGTTGTTATAGCTTGCACACATAACGGCTATTTTTTGCTTAATATCTCCGCTTTTAGTTGAGTTTGCACTGGCTCTCCATAGATGGCGCTAGCGGCGTGACATGGTAAGTGAATACTGATTTCCTCGGGGACCGGGAATGTGAACAGCTACATGAAAGGTGAGAAACAATTGCGAATTGTATTGTATAAACGCGCTTAAAAAGCTATTTTCAAGCAGCACTGAAGTTGTTAACACTGTTTCTCAGGTATTTTAAGCATGACATGTCCAAATCTGCTGCTGCTGCTGAAGTCCCAACCATAACCCTTTACCAATAGACGCAGGAGCCGTGGGGGCTGTGGTGGTGGCTGTTGCACTCAACTTTCAGAGTGTGGTAGCAGCTCCAACCCCAGCCCCCAGTTTGAGCCGATTCTGGAACTTTTCTATTAACATTTAAGTGATATGCCTAATCACTCCTGGCCATACCAACGCGGAAGCCCCTTCCTCCAACTTACACCTTTCCGCCGACTAAAATAGTCTCTCCACCTATGCCTTCACCGACTCAATTCTTCCGTATTTGCGCCAAAAGACTCTGCAGCAACCCTACTTTGACTGAAGTGCGAGGGTATCAGTTTTGAGGCTAGTGACCTGTAGCCCAGTCTCCTCTGACATATTTAGAGGTCGTTGTGGCCCAGAGGAGAATTATATGTTTTACTTATACGGATAGGATTGATAATTTTTAACGTTGTGGTCCAGCAGAAAAAATTGACCGGTTTGGCATTATGCAAACATTTTATTACAAACATGACATTGGTCACCAGGTTTTAAGGACCGAAGAAAATATGTTGTATGAAATCCTAAAATTTCCAACGACTTCCAACGACTAGGCATCTTGTACTAGTTGCATTGAATAATTCACATACCGGCATAATCCAAGTTCTACGTTATGTTCTCCTCGCAGTTTTATGTTTCCTCTGAACAAAATTCAACATGGACGGACGGTAATATTTGCAAAAACAAAAGAGCCTGGCCGTGAGTTTGGTATGTCATAGGGCACCTTGTTATGACAAGAATTGGACTCATGGAGGAGCGGAGCAAAGATGAGTGCCATATTCTTATGGAAGTATCAATAACAGGGTAACGGCTGTGATTATGGATGTGTGTGCAAGCGTATCATTGCCTACACGTGCAAAACAGGCCGTGCTGAAGGAACTAAGAAGGCTTTAGAAAGAAAGAGAGACAAAAAAGAAGCATGTAAACAGGTTTGGCAAGCGAGCTGCTACATCAACTACTGCGATGGATTCGCTGATTGATATCAGCAGCCGAGAACGTGAGCCTGAACTAGTAAAAAACAGTGTATCTGGCCGACCAGCCAAGTGCCAGACGTATTCAGACAGGCAGCCTCGATCAGGAAACCACAGCGCGATGGCAGAGGAGAGCTCAGCAAACGGGTCGAGCAGTCATGAGAGAAGCAGCCGTCACCTCCCCGAGTCAACAGGCGACGGCCGAGACAGCAAACACGCCTGTGGAAATTGGTGTTTCAGGCGTGTTCAATTGGTGTTATCTGCTAAGCTATAATGACTTGGTAATCCCGATCAAAAGGATATTATCTGTGTATGAACAATATTATTTTCAGAAACTAGCCT
This sequence comes from Lepas anatifera, assembly GCA_034440635.1. Lineage (NCBI taxonomy): Eukaryota > Metazoa > Arthropoda > Thecostraca > Lepadidae > Lepas > Lepas anatifera. Next base: position 42,435 of record JAOTON010001165.1, read on the forward strand.
GCCCATAAATCCTATCAGAACACCCACAAGCTATATATTTACATATTTTTTTAACACTGTCCAAGTCGTTCACAGTCCATAACTCACAAACCATAAGGAAGGATAGGCCGTAGAAGAACGACAAGTAATGTCTACCATTTTTGTGTTTTATGAGTTATGGAACCGTAAGGAAGGATAGGAGAACAACAAGCAATACGTACCATGTCTTATGGTTTATGAGCTATTGACTGTAAACGACTTGGACAGTGTTTTGAAAAATATATATACATATAGCTTGAGGGTGTTTTGTTAGAATTGATGAGCAGACTGGTTTTTAAAAATAGCATTGCTCATACACAGATAATATCCCTTTGATCGGGATTACTGAATAATTATAGCTTAGCAGATGATAGCGTTACCTGAAACACCAGTTTCCATAGGCGTATTTGCTGTCCCGGCCGTCACCTGTTGACTCGGGGAGGTGACGGCTGCTCCTCTCATGACTGCTCGACCCGCTCGCTGAGCTCTCCTCTGCCATCGCGCTGTGGTTTCCTGATCGAGGCTGTCTGTCTGAAGACGTCTGGCACTTGGCTGGTCGGCCAGAAACACTGTCTTCTGCTTGTCCAGGCTCAAGTTCTCGGCTGCTGGTATCAAACAGCGAATCCATCGCAGCAGTTGGTATAGCAGCTCGCTTGCCAAACTTGTTTGCATACTTCTTTTGTGTACTCTTTCTTTCCAAAGCCCTCTTAGTTCCTTCAGAATGGCCTAATTTGCACGTGTATGGAGTGTTACGCTGGCACACACATCCATAACCCCAGCCGTTTCCCTGTTCTTGCATTCTTCCATAGGAATATGACACTCATCTTTGATCCGCTCCTCCATGAGTTCAATTCTTGTCATAAGAAGGCGCGCTATGATATACCAAACTCACGGTAAGACTCCTTTATTTCTTGCAGATATAAACGTCCCTCCATTTTCAATATCGTTCAGAGAACTGAAAGGAAAAGATAACGTAAGCACTTAGATTATGCCGATGATTACCGATTATCATATGCTTATAGATTATTATCCAATGCAGCTAGTGCAAGGTCCGTACACGCTGGAAAGCTTATTTTGTGATTTCATGCAACATATTTCCTTCAGTCCATAAAACTTGGTGACCAATGCTATGTTTTTAAAAAAAATGTTCGCACAATGCCAAACCGGTCGATTTTTTTCTGCTGGACCACAACGTTAAAATTTATCAATCCTATCCGTATAAGTAAAACTTATAATTCTCCTCTGGGCCACAACGACCTCTAAATATGTCAGAGGAGACTGCGCTACAGGTCACTAGCCTCAAAACTGATACCCTCGCACTTCAGTCAAAGTAGGGTTGCTGCAGAGTCTTTTTGGCGCCAATACGGAAGAATTGAGTCGGTGAAGGCATAGGTGGAGAGACTATTTTAGTCGGCGGAAAGGTGTAAGTTGGAGGAAGGGGCTTCCGCGTTGGTATGGCCGGGGGGTGATTAGGCATATCACTTAAATGTTAATAGAGAAGTTCCAGAATCGGCTCAAACTGGGGGGGCGGGGTTGGAGCTGCTGCCACACTCTGAAAGTTGAGTGCAACAGCCACCACCACAGCCCCCACGGTTCCTGCGTGTATTGGTGAAGGGTTATGCTCGGGACTTCAGCAGCAGCAGCATATTTGGACATGGCATGCTTAAAATACCTAAGAAAAAGTGTTAACATCTTCAGTGCTGCTTGAAAACAGCTCTTTAAGTGCGTTTATACAATCCAATTCGCAATTGTTTCTCACCTTTCATGTTGCTGTTCACATTCCCGGTCCCTCGAGGAAATCAGTATTCACTTACCATGTCACGCCGCTAGCGCCATCTATGGAGAGCCAGTGCACACTCAACTAAAAGCGGAGATAATAAGCAAAAAATAACCATTATGTGTGCAAGTTATAACTACAACAACAAAGCGAATGGAACACCAATGAACCAAACTACCAACCCAGTGCAATTTTTTGCACCTCGTTGGTAATATGGGTTGATGGTGAGCCAAAAAGTGGAAAATTGGGCAAAATGAAAAACCTTCAACTCGAGTGGGCCACCAAAAGTTTTTCGAAAATTGCATTTCTGATGAGCGCATCGTAATCAGCACCAAAAAATGCATCTAATGAACAACGATCCGTTACTTTCTGAAGAAAAAACCTAAATCCGGACCAGGCTACTGTACATATATCTCCTGACAGAGAACTGTGCTACACAGTACAAACATATTGACTTCATTAAATTATGCCACCATGCACACGATTTTAAAGCCATGTAAAGGTTGAATTCCACTGCAGAAGTTATATTGAAGCAAAATTCAATTATGTGTATGAAATAAAATGATTTCACTACGTCTCACAGCCTGCAACTATGCCTGCAACTACGTCACAGGGCGCCTGCAACTATTCGAGAGCACGTCCAAACCGGCAACACATCACGATGGTTTAAAAAGTCCAATGAAGAATCAAAGGCGTGATGCCAAAGGCACGCATGCTTTTCTTACGCATACATTTTTCAGCACGATGAAGTTCTTGTGCATCTCACAATCAAGCTTAGCCAATGTTGCCAGACAGCTCCAAAGTCTGTTCGCCAATGCGATTATGGAAAAATGAATAAACAGGTTCATAGAATACCAGCGGTAAATAAGACATCCATCACTGTTTATGTAATCTCTACAAAGGAAGGGAGGTTTGGGTTTCGTATACCTATGTCTCAACCAAACAGTGTCATGCTATGCAAGTAGACTTTCTTTTATGGGTGCTGCGTGAATGATGGAAAATTTAGTCATGGCGAATGTCCAATGTAGAGGCAATATTAACCTTCGCCCGGGTGGGGGTCTTTTAGACCCCCCTCGGGTTTTTCCAAAGCGACCAAAAAACGGCGGCGCGCAGCGCCGCCAAACTTGGTCTGGCTGTTCCTTCATCATTTTTACATCTTTCCTGAAAATTTCAGCTGAAGGTCATATCAGGTCAGGTCACCAGGCCAGGTGAAGTGACCTCACCTCAAAAATGCTTAGGATCGCATAACTAAAAGAAGGGGTAATCGATCAAGTTCAAACTCATACCACACATTGGGCTCACCAAGAGCTACAACATATGTTCCGGGATTTTTATATTGGTGACCTAAGGTCATGTGCAGAGCATGACCTCTCCATTGTAAATACATGGGGAAAATCACGAAATGAGCTTTTCTCAATAAGTATGGATGGAATCAACTTCAAACTTCGGTTACGACCTGTTCTTAGTCCATTTCTGAGGTTGATGCTAAAAATTTTGGCTCTTGACCTTTTAAAGGTCACCTTAGGTCAAAAAACATTATTTGGTGTTTTACTCTATAAATTTTAAATAAACAAAGATATACCTTTCATTTTGTCACCAAAGTGTTTGTGTAGTCACTGCAAGTCAAATGATATACATCATGACTATACCAGGTCAAGTTGGGTCAGACCGTTGACCTGGGTCAGGTCAAATTCTTATATTTGACCTGGCATAGCAATATCATATACCATTCGATTTGTATTGACGAGAGGATTGCAGTGGTGCATACACTATGGCTGTATCTTGTTTGGTTTGGAGGCTATTAGCGAAAAAGTAAACGCCCTTATGCATGGGTGGCTATGGACATTCCCAAGAATATGCCGAATATTCAGTGACCTGTAGCTCCCTAGGCTTTGACTTGACACGAAAATGAACGGCAAACAATGAAAGAGCATCTCAAGAGCTTTCGAATGGTGTTAGAAAAATGTTTCTAGCTATCATAATTTTTCGAGATATATGAGGTTTTCTTAGTACACCTCATATTAGCGATTTTGACCGATTTTGACCTCTGGTGACCTTGATATTGATCTGACAAGAACAATGACCGAAGTATTTTCGATATCATTTTTGAAGAGCTTTCGATTTCCGTTTTGTGCTTTTTTCTAGCTCTCTTAGTTTTTGAGATCGTGGGGTGTCTTTTTTAGCCCCCCCCACCAGGGCGAAGGTGGCTCGTACCCGCCACCGGGGCAAGCGTTAATTATACTGGTATAAATGATTTGGCTTAAGTAATGAGTGATCTGACTGTTATCATTGCAGGTGAATGAATGTGCTTGTGCAGGGCAGACAAAGTCAGTGTCAGTGTTGAAGTCATCTCAGTGTATGCCTTTGTTCTTTAATGATAATACAAGGCACCAGGAGTAGGGTGTTTCATTGTTCCAAAATGCATTATTTCGACGCATATCGATGTTCCCCTCAAACCTCATCTGCTTACAAGCTTCTGTGCGAAATTTCCATGTATTTCGATGATATTTAGAGGTCGCACACTTTTGCAGCTTTTTATCAAATGTATTCAAATGTACACATAAGCGTAGGAACGTCCAGAATATTCGGGAGGCCAAGGTTGCATTTGGAAGTAATTGCTTTCCAGCCAGCGCCATAGGGTTAAGGGTTAAGAATCAAGAAAATTAGGCGGGGGGCTATGACCCCCTGCCCCCCCCTGTTCCTACGCCTATGAATGTACACATTTCCACACTGATACTGGTGCTGGTTTTCTTTTGCTTGGTTTTCTATTTCACATCTGAAATATTCTTCAAATTAAGTAAAACATTTATTACTGCACAATGACTAGCCTGAGTATAAAACCCGACCGATTTCGGGAGCATCCCGCCCCGTTTTCAAGGGAGATGAAGATAACACTATGACATGAACTAACTAAGCGAAAAACACGAAGATAGGGTACACTTTGAAAGAACAATCTTAGCTATGAACATGACGAATCATTTTAGAATTATTAGCTCTAAACACGTGTTATTTTTCAATTCAATTTCTTGTTTGGCTGGCGTTTTAAGAGGTCCAAAAATCCAGAGAAGATGGTAACTTTGCCGATATTTCTATTCATTTTTGGTTCCGTGGTGGTTTGGATGTAAATTGTCTCTTTTATTCCCCGTTGTTTTTGTCTTGAGTCCAAAGTTAAAGTTGTTATGGCGTCCCATTTGATACAATGATCCTTCTTGAATGCATGTTCCGCTGTGGCCTCCGCTGCTCTCTCGTCAATTGACCCTCGGATTAGTTTTTGTCGAGATTTTCGGTGTTCGTCTTGTCGGACTTCCATCATCCTTTTGCTTTCTCAAGTGTATATTTTTGGACAGTCATTACGTTCCATCTTGTATACTGGGCCTGGTTTTTCCGGTTGTCTATCCTGTCCTTTGGTTTGACCAGTAATTGTTTGATCGTTTGATGTGGCTTAAGATATGTTCTTACGTTGAATTTAGAACATATGCGTCAAATCTGTTGCGATACTCCTTCTACATAAGGGAAGGATCATTATATCACATGGGACGCCACAACGACTTTAACTTTCGACTCAAGACAAAAACAGCGGGAAAGGGAGATCGCCCTCATCAAGAGATTCAACGGATTCGTCAAGGACGATAAGCAGAAGCAGTACCTGCTCCAGGTGGTGAAACTCCATCGGAGGGCTCTACCCAAGCGCACCAAGAAAGAATGCGCCTCTTTCAAGTGTAATGGTTTTTGGTGATAAAAGTGCGCGACCTCTAAATGTCCTTTTATTTTGCTTTTAAGGGTGTCAATCGATTCAGTTTTACGTATAGAGCTGGGGGAAAGTCGATATGACTTTCCAAACAAACAAAATTTTACTATAGTGGGCTGAAACACCCTAACCAGGAGTGTGGAACTATATCTATTTGTGGGTGCCCGACCACCTCCAAGGAAACGTGGAAACGGTGGTAAAAGTGGCAAAACATCCTTTAAGTTTTCTCGTTTTGCATTTCAAATACTACTTCTTGGTTTAATGCAATTCAACCCGCCTGTGAGAGGGCTAAACACATGATACATTTTGCTATTTATTTTCACGTAGTGGCTCTCGATATTTTTTTCAAATTTCCCCACCCCAATCATTAAAGCGGAGGTAAAAGCGGTGGAAATACCGCACTGCGCTGCAAAGTACCATTATAAAGGCTTTAAGCTTTCAGTTCCCTCCGGCAGAGTGGGGGACGTATTGGTTGCTGATAAATGGCCTACCCATGTTACAATAAGGAAATTTTTTGAAGCAAAACTTGGAGGGCAAGCGTCAGGTAACACTCAATCACGGCCGCCACGAAGTCATAGTGTTGATAATATCCACAGCATCTCTAAATGAAAGTCTGCTCATATAACTGTAGATCACTGAAATCTGCTATGTATGAAGTGTATTCACTGTGTCTGGTGTACGATATAATTTTCCTGCAGGAAACTTGGCTGGCGAAATTTGAGACACCCTTGCTTAATAACATCCATAAAGACTTTTTAGGTATCGGGGTGTCCGCATTCGATTCTTCCAGCGGTCTGCTAGATGGGAGACCATATGGTGGAGTCGCTATCATGTGGAAGAAAGAGTTGCAGCCATGTGCAAAGATTAGTATAGTAAGTGACCGTATCATGGTTATTGATTTTACGACGCATGAGGGAACTGTTATACTTTTGAACGTGTATTTGCGTACAGACTACAGGGATCTGGACAGTCATGACAGATTCAGCATGGTGTTAGCTGAGCTCAGTTGTTATTTGGATCTAGTGCGTGTCAGATCACCACTTTATGGGATAATCGGTGACTTAAACGCAAACAGCCACGGCTCGCGATTTTATGAAGAGCTAGTTGTTTTCTGTCAGGAAAACGGGTTGGTTACTACGGACGTGGATTATTTAGGGAGATCCAGAGATAATTTCACATTCATAAGCTCAGCAACCCGCTCGACCTCATGGCTAGATCACTGTCTTTGCAGTCAGCGACTACAAACGTTCGTGAGTGAGGTATCCATCCAATATGGTGCTAGCTCTGATGACCACATACCTCTAATGGTAAGTTTTGCCATAAACCCGTCGGAAATGGCACTACCGGAAAATGTAGGGCTAAAGGAATGTAGACCGTGCTGGAGATCAACAAATGCCTACTGCTTAGATCTCTATAACAACTTTGTTTCCGATCAGCTCGACTCGAAATGTGGGGCTGTTATGAGACAGCTAGTTCTGAACTGTGGAACTAACTGTGCACATTGTGGCCATTTAGAAATGCTTGAATACTTGCATTCTACTTTAGTAGAAACTATTGTGACCGCAGGTAGCAACTACATTAGCCAACCGAGGCAACCCGCGGAACAGCATCCAAAGAGCTATCCAGGATGGAACCAGAAAGTTAAATATGTACACTCATTGGCTCGCAACGCTTTTTCTCTTGTGGCGCTCCTATGGTTCGCCAAAAGAAGGAGCTATTGCCAACAATATGCAGCAAACCCGGTTGTTATTTAAGTATACATTTAGACAATGTAAAAGAGATCAGAATCGACTACGTGCCAACAAATTGGCAAATTTGTTAGATCGTGAGCCCGCTAATCGATTTTGGGTCAAGGTTAAACAAGAAATGGCTAAAAATGTCCCGCTTCCATCCAGCTTTGGCAGCATCACAGGGGAAAAACATTGCGAACTTATGGAAAGAACACTTTGCTTCCCTTTTCAACGATAGTGGCTGCATGAGCAATGTAGAAATGATCAATGAGTTACTAAAAAAGCAATCGGATGTGACCCCGCCGGTGACGGTGGACGAAATTAGGATGCTTGTGACAAAAATCAAGAGTGGTAAAGCCGCTGGCTGGGACCTGATGTCACCTGACCACTTAAAAAATTTACGGCCAGATAATTTTACAGTTATTGCAGCTTTATTTAACTCGATGATATACCACTCATATCTGCCCGAGGAATTAGTACTTTCTCTCATCATACCTTTGGTCAAGGACAGATCAGGAGCTTTAGATGACACATCAAACTATAGGGCAATATCGCTTTCTACAAGCATATCAAAGCTTCTCGAGATGATTTTGGTGGAAAGAATGCAACCCTACCTAGAAACAAACGATGCACAGTTTGGATTTAAGACCGGACACTCAACCACACATGCAGCCTATATTTTGAAAGAGGTCACCCATTACTTCACGAAGCGTGGTAGCCCAGTTTATGCATGTTTTTGGACGCCAGCAAGGCCTTTGATCGGGTTTGCCACTCAAAACTCTTCCGTATTCTAGCAGATAGAGGGGTGCCAATATCCTACCTCAAACTGCTACTTTACTGGTATAGGTCACAAAAATGTGTGTTAAGTGGGCTAACGAAAGATCAGACTCTTTTCAGGTAGAAAATGGTGTGAAACAGGGTGGGAATTTATCACCATTGCTCTTCACAGTCTACATTGATGAACTGTTTGGTAAACTGCAGAGGCATAGCGCTGGATGTCGTATTGGAATGAGCTCAGTCAATGCACTAGCCTATGCTGACGATATCGTACTGCTAGCTCTTTCCAGGTCTGGACTTCAGCTATTAGTGCACGAATGCGAGCTCTTTGCCGACGCAATGGACATAAAATTCAATGTGAAAAAGACTGTGTGTATGGTATTCAGCCCCAGCAGACCTTACAGTTCTGGCCACCTGCTTCGCTCAAACCCACCTAGTGTAAAACTGAAGGGGGTTAATCTGAATTGGGTTGATAAATTTAAATATTTGGGACATGTGATTGAAAATGATTTGAGCTGTAGTGCTGACATGAGACGGATAAAACGTTCAGTTTATTACAGTGTTAACATGCTGAAGACTACTGTAGGGTACGCTGATCGACATATCTTAGTAAGACTATTTCAAACGTACTGTTCAAACTTTTATGGTTGTGAGCTTTGAGCGACAAGGAGTGGTAGAGCTCTTCGGGAGTTAAGTTTAGCGTATCATTCTAGCATTAAGAGGCTTGTTAAGGTTCCCAACTGTTCAAGAAATCATCCGTTGTGCCATGAATTAAAACGTCTGACCTGCCAAATGCACATTGAATACAGACAACTTTTATTTATTAGAAGACTTCAATTCAGCAACAATAACATCATCCGGAGCCTACAAAATAGTGACGTTGTTCGCACTGGACTGCTTCACATCAACCACCTAAAGATAAAAGAAAAATATGGAATATTAGGCATGGATTTGAGCAGGACATCAAAGTAACACATTTATAATGTATTTTGGTCTTACCTTCAGCGCATGACTGAAAATGTTATTTAAGCTTAACCTTCGCCCGGGTGGGGGGTCTTTTTAGACCCCCCTCGGGTTTTTCCGAAGTGACCAAAATACGGCGGCGCGCAGCGCCGCCAAACTTGGTCTAGCTGTTCCTTCATCATTTTTACATCTTTCCTGAAAATTTTGGCTCAAGGTCATATCAGGTCAGGTCACCAGGTCAGGTGAAGTGACCTCACCTCAAAAAATACTTAGGACGGCATAACTAAAAGAAGAGTTAATCGATCAAGTTGAAACTCATACCACATCTTGGGCCCACCAGGAGCTACAACATTTGTTCCGGGATTTTTGATATTGGTGACCTAAGGTCATGTGCAGAGCATGACCTCCCCATTGACAATGCATGGGGAAAATCACGAAATGAGCTTTTCTCAGTAAGTATGGATGGAATCAACTTCAAACATCGGTTGCGACTTGCTCTTAGCTCATTTCTGAAGCTGATACCAAAATTTTTGACTTGTGACCTTTAAAAGGTCACCTTAGGTCAAATGAGCATTTTTTGGTGTTTTTCTCTATAAATTTTGAATAAACTAAGATAGAGCTTTTATTTTGTCACCAAAGTGTTTGTATAGTCACTGGAAGTCAAATGATATACATCATGACTATACCAGGTCAAGTTGGGTCAGACCGTTGACCTGGGTCAGGTCAAATTCTTAAATTTGACCTGGCATAGCAATATCATATATCATTCGATTTGTATTGACGAGAGGATTGCAATGGTGCATAAACTATCGCTGTATCTTAATTGGTTTGGAAGCTATTAGCGAAAAAGTAAACGCCCTTGTGCATGGGTGGCTATGGACATTCCCAAGAATATGCCCAATATTTAGTGACCTGTAGCTCCCTATGCTTTGACCTGACACGAAAATGAATGCCGCTGTAATGAAAGCACATCTCAAGAGCTTTCGAATGGTGTTAGAAAAATGTTTCTAGCTATCATAGTTTCTGAGATATAGGAGGTTTTCTTAGTACACCTCATATTAGCGATTTTGACCTATTTTGACCTCTGGTGACCTTGATATTGACCTGACAAGAAAAATGACCGAAGTATTTTCGATATCATTTTCGAAGAGCTTTCGATTGCCGTTTTGTGCTTTTTTCTAGCTCTCTTAGTTTTTGAGATCGTGGGGGGTCTTTTTTAGCCCCCCCACCAGGGCGAAGGTGGCTCGTACCCGCCACCGGGGCAAGGGTTAAGCTTCAGCTTGGTCTCATGATTAGTCAACGATATCTATGTGACATGTCACCATAAGTGTATATTTATGAAGAATGCGTGAATGTTGTGTGTACTGCGTGTTTCTCTATTATGCGCTGCACTTGTATATGTACCCAAGTGGTATGAAATAAATGACATTATTATTATTATTATTATTAAAAAACACTAATCAAAATCCTATTGAAGTGGAGTTTGAACTGGGATCCGTGTCGGCCATGAAATGATCACCCTTTCAAAAATATCATGTGAGGCAACCTGTTCAAGTGATCAAGTCGAATGCGTTATGGTTTCAGAACAACATTTTTCACATATATGAGCAGATCCAAATTACCCCTTGGGAATGAAAGCCTTTCAAATACGTTTTTTACATTGTATGAATCCTCTCAAACGTATGCTATGCTGCACTGGGTCACCTTGTATCGATATTATTTTTCCATCTCCGGGAACGACGTAATTATGTGAGTTAGTGGTGCTTATAGGATAAGTTATACCACGGATCACATAACGGATCGGCAAGTCACCCCTCATCTGCGACCGCCCCGCTGGTGCTGCCAACTATCGGAGATTAACGTCATCCTCAGGATACGCGAAAAACTCACCGTTGCGTTTGAATTGAATGGAGTGGATCTGCGAGGTGGTGGATGCTGAGATTGAGGGATATTTTGGTGCAATTCTATTTTTAAGTGAATTTAAGGCTACCGGGAATTTCAGAAAGGTGATCTAAGGTAGCTGAAACTCATTTATCCGTGAAGTTAGTAAGTGGCTTGTTTTATAGCCATTTGAAGGTGAAGTGACTCAAATATGGCGCTGCTCGTGGACCGAATGCTGTTTCATGCTAGTATCGGTGTTAAAGGTCTTTTTAGATGGAACAAAAACTGGACGAGGGCAGCAGTGTTCCTCCGTCAGCTGCCTTTCACCAGCTCGTGAAGGCTGTGTCTGTGGTAGTGCAGACCCAGCAGGACAGTGCCATTCTGGCAGGTTTCTGCTGATTCACATTCTGCTGATTCTGGCAGATCGTTCAATGTAGATGATCTTTGATTGTAACGAGATGAGCGCTTGCTGCTTCCACATTTTATCAAATGTATGTTCCGTCTCTTTCGCCTGAACTGACTAGGTTGCTCCGAGATAATTGAAGAATTTTAGCGACAATTACCAGAGTCGTAGAAGTGATACATCTTCAAATCGGTCAGGATGAATCAAATGTTCCCATCATGAGAAGCTGCGCACTGCCTTTGAACGTCCATACGTGCGTAATTCTACTGTGCAAATTAAAAAGGTTCTCATTGTGTATACATTAGAGATGCCGTTTTCCGTTTCACGACAGAATTACTCCGTTTCATTGATCTTTCTTACACTACCGAAGTCTTTCTACTCTTGGAAATCAAAGATTGCCAAGTTGCCACGGAGTTTCGATTTAGAACTCAAGGGATGTGGGGTCCCCTAGTTGCTATGTACCTTCGAGCGAAAAGGCGAGGCAGGGCAGGATCGGAGATGGAAAACTAAGTCCACCTTTCAATGTGCTCTGGGTCAGATAAAACTGAAATTTTGTGTTATTAAACATTGCTGCATAGTCATGAGAGTTGCAGCAGCCTGTATTTTGTCTTGAATCAAGCTTCTGGCGATATTCCCAGTCAGGAGTGGAGAATGAATAGGTCTCGCCCCCCTTTGTGAGAGACCGACTCCCGGGCGATGTTAACGTCCCTGGCAAAAAAGACATATCTCTGTGTGAATTTTGCTTGCCTCCGTCGAGAGCATCGTTTTTCTTGAGTTTTGTCTCTTCTTTCCCAGCATAGGCAGATCCAGGATTACCAATCGCGAGGGGGGGCACCATCCGGACCAGGGGATCGTCGCTTTTGGCCGGGAAAATATATCACAGATGGGCGCAAAATCCTATCGGTAGGCGCCGATTTTCGCATCCTGAGGGTGGAAAGCGAAATTTCAGGGGGCGCCCAGGGTCGATCATGGGGGAGAATCCTGCCTCTTTACCTCCCTGGATCCGCCATATCCCTTATCAAGCAATGAATCCGGATAGTTTAAACAACACTTGCATAGCTCTGTGGAAAGTCCCAGTCAAAGGCCTCACCCTGCTTTGAAAACCTGCTCCGAGTATGTGTGTAGTGTCGGAAAAAAACATTGGATAGGTATACACGACTTCTCAAGAGGCTCAAAGTGTCCATTTGCTTCAACCCGTGGTGCCTTTTGTGCTTAAAGCCGTATTTTCCCCACATGAGGGCGAGCTGTTATGCATCAGCGCAGCGTCCGGCTGCGTACTATCCTGAGGACGACAACTTTTTCCGCTAGGTGGCCGGGTAGGCGACGTGGTCGCTGAGAACAAAGGGATCTCGGGTGAGTTGCCGATCCGTTATGTCATCCGTGGTTATACTTATTTCAATTATTAATAAATTTGCAGCATCTTTGTAAATTTTCGTTTAAGGGTGCAAGGCTAAATAACCCATTACTCATATAAGTTCTTTTGCCTTCGTCTCCCTCGAAACAATGGATATTTTTTCTATCACTTTTAATGGCTGCTATTTTTATTTATTGTAAATATTATCCAAGTTGCTGCCAGTTCAGTCTTAGGAGTCGGAGTCTCACTTGACTCATCAAGGGACTTTTCACGAAGACCCCGAGCCCACCACCCAAACGAGCAACTCCCACGATGAATGGTTAATTAAGGAACCAAAGTTGAACGTCCCTCAAAGCATAAGGATGACCGCCTACCTCAGCTCACCCTCTCACCAGTCAGTTGCCAGCTGACCTACGGTATTTACGGTACATTCCACCTGCCAGTTGACCTAAATTATTTTGCCAGAAGCTGCAAAAGTGTCGGGTTATAGGTAGATGAAGTGCAGTGGCGCTGCGCGATTATATTTTTTATTTTACCTGTGGAAACCTTACGAGGCTGGTTGCCCGCCCCCTCGTGTGGGCGTGTGTTAATTCTCATAAGCTCTGATACTTACACGACGAAAATCTCGTAACGATAATGCAATATCATTGCAAGTAACCGATTCCAAAAGCAATCGCTTTGTTTGTGGTGTTAAACATAAGACTGTACTACTGCAGTGTTTAAAAACAATCTGCATACCTACCTTAGGTGTTAAAAATTTGGCATTTATAGTAAGAATGCATTTTTTAAAATATTCATCAAAATATAATGTATAAGGCAAAATTATTGCGGTTTCTAAAAGGTCAATTATAACTGCGAAAAGTTCAAGCTATGTCATCTAAGAAAATGTCAAACCAATTAAAAATATATTTAAATTTTCAAATTTTCTTTTTCAAAATATTCTATGGTTCAAGACAAGTTTAATGATATACAAAACTTGTTAATCAGGCAATGCGTTTTTGAGTTATGAAGCATCAAAGATGAGCCTACAAGATGGCCTCCCAAAATTCCTCGGGCTATAACTCGGTCACCTTTAGTCGGAGGGGGCTAAGACTCTCACAGGCGTTTTTTGGCCCAAAAATACCCCGGATACAACGTTTCAGATTTTTTCTAGACATGGTGGTGTCAAACTGAAATATTTTTGGTCGTTTTGTCCTATGAAATTGTTATGAAATTTCACGTCCTTCTGCTGACTCGTAAGCTGAATGGTGTCTAATTTTTTCTGGATTGCTTTGAAAGTAATCAATATTTGAGCGGAAACTAGGCACCGGAAGTGGAACTTTTAGGAAAAGCTAATTCCAGTCCCAGTCCCGGTCTCGGTCAAGATGTATGGCCCCGGTCTGGTCTCGGCCGGGAAGCGGGCGGTCTGGTCACTAGAGTTCAGTGAGAACATACGATTTTATATTTTTGTCCAGGGCACATGTTTTTGGATGAAAAACTACATTTAATAGTCGGTTTGCTCTTTTAATTTGACCAAAAACGGTTACCTTGGTGACTACCTTTTGCATGATACGATCCACCTGGCGTGCAATCCCAGCAACTTAGGATGAGAAAGAGCGTCATGACAGGGTTAGAGGAAAGGTGATGGAGAAGAACTAATATAGTTGGCAAGGGTTAATATTACCATCCCGGTAGCTCAGTTGGAAGAGCGTCGGGCGCCGGCTCGCTGCTCAGGAACATGTAGTGGCAGTGCATGTGCAGGCTTGGGATCGGTTCCCCTGAGAGGCTCCGGCGCTCAATACTTATCCGACGTAAGTCGGCTGGCAACTGACTGGTGAGAGGGTGAGCTGAGCGGGGTGGCTGTCCCTGTGCCTTGTGGAACTTTAAACTTTGACTTCTAAATCAAGCCCTGCATTGTAGGAGTTGCTCGTTCGGGTGGTGGGGTCGGGGTCTCCGTGGCAAGTCCTTTGATGACGGGAGACGAGAGAAGCACACCAGAGCTAGAGTGCCAGATATATCTGGCAAGCTGAAATGGGAACGATTACTGAGGAATACTACACACTGACAGATAAGCCAAGTGGTAGATATTTGAGAACTGTACCATCATTTCATGCAAAGTTATTGACCTAAGCCTGAAAACTGCTTAAATAGCTTCAGGCGACTTCTCAGAGGTTACAGGTAAAAATTCCAGCATTAACCTGGAAAGGGACCCAGGATACTACGATTTTAAGAATATAAGGGGTATTCTCAGCTGTATCTACACAAATACAGTCCAATTTCTGTTTTACCATGTATTTCAATGGAGAGGTCATGGTCCGTACTTGACCTTAGGTCATCGATATGGGAAATCCCGGAATATATGTTGTAGCACTCGGGGGGGGCGGGGGGCATTATGTGATATAAGTTTCAATCCGACATATTTAACCCTTTCTTACTTATGCCACCTAAAATATTTTTTGAGGTGAGGTCACTTGACCTGCACTGGTGACCTGACCTGAGATGATTTAACCTTAAAATTTAGGGGAAAGTTGCGGAATTGGCCAAGGATAAGGTGTGCCAAGAACTACGGCGCTTTGCGCCGCCGTTTTTTCGTGCCACTGGAAAAAGCCGAGGGGATTTCAAACACCCCCAACGGGGTGAAGGTTAAAATTCAATTTTACATATGAAAATATGTGTTCTAAGACGAAAATACCAATTGTCTTATATACGCAAGGCTGAGCCTACTGGTCACGGCAGGAAAGGCAGCAGGCCCGGCCTGGTCCCGGCAGGGAAAGGAACAGTCCTGACATGGTCCCGGCAAGGAAGGGGCGGTCATTGACTCTAGTGTTTCGGTCAGATGGGATTACTTAGTATGACACGTGCTCTTCTATGACTTCATAGTTAAGGTAACACAGTTTCAAGGTCAATTTCACCGGTTAAGGTCAAAGGTCTTTTGTCAAGGTCAAACCTTCAATGCCCACCCTAAGATTGTTAAAGTGCCAGTTGTATTGTACATTATTTGGAACATGTGATATATTTACGTCATATATCCGTGACTTAACGACCTTGGCCTCAGATGTTCAGAGCACATTGTGTGGGACTGTATGACTTTTTCTGCTTTCAGTGCATTTTCGGTTTTTCCTGCATAATCACGGCATTTCCCAATAGGTCCCCCAGCACAGGCGGACTTGATCTTTACGACCTCGCTTGAGCTTCAAGATATTGGCCCAGGTCAATGAAACTTGGAAATAACGTTGACGACTATAGCCTCTGCACATCTCCTAACGGAGTTTCTCCAACCCTCTTGGTTTTTGAAACCTGAGGGGACACTTTAGAACCACCTCCAATGCACGTTGACGCCAAACTCCTCTCCACTGCGCGTGTCAAGGCAAACATTGCCCAGTAGAGTGGAGTGAAAAATTCAAACTATATGGATCATTCCTTAACATTGTTTTTATACTGCACTAGGCTTTATGAAACTCAGAAGTGAAAGAACTTTTGAAATGGGACAACGGGAGCATGAGCAATATCGATCATTTATGCATGGATGTTTAATAATTTTTTGGTTTTGCAGTCTCCGTTGGAAATCCATGGTGCTAGCGTACGGTGATTTACGGGCTGACTGTTAGAGCAGATCACGTGCGTTTTGAAGCGTGGGAATCACCCTAAACACATGTAGGAGGTGAAAATAGATCCCAGCTAGTGGATAGGTATATTTCAGCTGCAGTGGCGGATGTAAGGGGGAGCAGAGGGCTCAAACCCCTCCCCGAAATGTCGGAGTGCCTATAGTAGATACATAGTTGTAGGCTGTGCGAGGTAGTGACGGGGGTGGCCTGAGCCCCTAGCCCCCCCCCAAAAAAATATATGGTCCTGGATCTGCCACTTTTCTGTTGTGAATTAGAAATGTGCAAGACTCACCGACGAATCTCTTTTAAGGCGAGTGACAATGGCAACTGTAGTTGCCTGAGGCTAAGTTGACGGAAGCTGGCATGAGTTGCCACGGCATACCACCGGAGCAACGATCATTATACCAGAAGATATGGCAGCTTAATTGCCACCGGGTGCTCACAGCTTTGATGTTCGATGCACACTAGGGTGTTTCATTGTTCCAAAATGCAATATTTTGACGCATATCGACGTTCCCCTGAAACCTCATCTGCTTACAAGCTTCTGTGCGAAATTTCCATGTATTTCGATAATATTTAGAGGTCGTGCACTTTTGCAGTTTTTTATTAAATGTATTCAAATGTACACATAAGCGTAGGAACGTCCAGAATATTGGGGAGGCCAAGGTGCATTTGGAAGTCTTTTCTTTCCAGTCAACGCCATAGGGTTAAGGGTTAAGAATGAAGAATATTTTTTTGGGGGGCTATGGCCCCCTGCCCCCTGTTCCTACGCCTATGAATGTACACATTTCCACACTGATACTGGCGCTAGTTTTCTTTTGCTTGGTTTTCTATTTCACATCTGAAATAGTCTTCAAATTAAATAAAACATTTATTACTGCACAAGACTAGCCTGAGCATAAAACCCGACCAATTTCGGGAGCATCCCGCACCCGTTTTAAAGGGGAAATGAAGATAACACTATGACATAAACCTAACTAAGCGAAAAACACGAAGACAGGGTAAACTTTGAAAGAACAATCTTAGCTATGAACATGACGAATCATTTTAGAATTATTAGCTCTAAGCACGTGTTATTTTTCAATTCAATCTCTTGTTTGGCTGGCGTTTTAAGAGGTCCAAAAATCCAGATAAGATGGTAACTTTGCCGATATTTCTATCCATTTTGGGTTCCGTGGTGGTTTGGAGGTAAATTGCCTCTTTTATTTCCCGCTGCTTTTGTCTTGAGTCGAAAGTTAAAGTCGTTGTGGCGTCCCATTTGATATAATGATCCTTCTTGAATGAATGTTCCGCTGTGGCCTCCGCTGCTCTCTCGTCAATTGACTCTCGGATTAGTTTTTGTCTAGATTTTCGGTGTTCGTCTTGTCGGGCTTCCATCATCCTTTTGCTCTCTCAAATGTATATTTTTGGACAGTCATTACATTCCATCTTGTATACTGGGCCTGGTTTTTCCGGTTGTCTATCCTGTTTTTTGGTTTGACCAGTAATTGTTTGATCGTTTGATGTGGCTTAAAATATGTTCTTACGTTGAATTTAGAACTTATGCGTCGAATCTGTTGCGATACTCCTTCTACATATGGGAAGGATTATTATATCAAATGGGACGCCACAACGACTCTAACTTTCGACTCAAGACAAAAACAGCGGGAAAGGGAGATCACCCTCATGAAGAGGTTCAACGGATTTGTCAAGGACGAGAAGCAGAAGCAGTACCTGCTCCGGAGTGGTGGAACTCCATCCGGAGGGCTCTACCCAAGCGCACCAAGAAAGAATGTGCCTTTTTCAAGTGTAATGGTTTTTGGTGATAAAAGTGCGCGACCTCTAAATGTCCTTTTATTTTGCTTTTAAGGGTGTCAATCGATTCAGTTTTACGTATAGAGCTGGGGGAAAGTCGATATGACTTCGTTCCAAACAAACAAAATTTTACTATTGTGGACTGAAACACCCTAATGCACACCTTAGCGAAATACTTGCAAATTGAAGGGATGAGAAAGGTAAAGTTGGGCGCCGAGACAAGTTACCGCTCGCAACACATAAGTCCCTACAATATTTTCGCTGGTTTGGATTGTGACACACCCTTACACTGGGAAAAGACAGGGGAGGCAATATTAAGTGATCTTGCGTCGAGACAGTTTGCAAAATGTACCAGGAGGTCGTAGGAAATGCAAATCAACATATGTGTTTTCTTTTCTGTATCTACACGAGAGGTGCTACTTGTGTGCCGTCGCTATAAAAGAAGCGAAAAAGAAGTATAACTTCGACTTCCTAAACATCTGTGTTTAAAACCGAAAATGCCGAGGAATAGGAGTAAACGACTCAGGCGAGAAGTATGGGATAGAGATCTGATTGGCCCATTGGCCGAGCTTCCCGTTTCAAAGCTTCCAACATTGAGGGACGTCTTGCGGAAAGGTCGACTGATGAAAGAGAGATCACCCGATTGGAGCGAGAAAAATTAACATGTGAGATTGCGAGAAAAATGACTCCTGATATGTATAGGCACTACAATTAAAGGGAATTTTGTACCTTTATAACGTTATTTTAACCGAGATAGCTAAGTTGTAAAGGATGCCGGAAAACCCGGTATTCAATATATAATTTGTCTTGAAACTCAAAGTTTCCGTGGATAAAAGCTAAAAACCTACCTGAAGTGTACCCAAAATCTACCCCAGCCTGGCGAACAAAATTGTCAGCTGTTGGTGTGACGATAGCGCTGATGCTACGGTGAGTAGTCAGCCAATTGAAGCCCTTGAAGCCTATTTGATATGATAGTACTTGCCATATCATGAGGTCATCCGCAGGCAGAGGTTTACTTTTAACCCTAGGGGAGCATTTTAAAATCAAAATATTGAGCTCATTGTACATTTTCTAGAGAAATCATGGAGGTTTTCATGACATTCGGCTAAAAATGTCCCTAATTACACTAAACTCCTGGATTCCACCAAGGTGCCGCATTCCCTTTAAACTGGTGACCGAGACGTCGCGTTCCGTGCTAGGGCTTGAGAGGCGCGACGGGTACATTTAGGCGGGGATCAAGTATTGCGAACTGATGCCAACATCTAATACAAAGCATGACATGAACCTATCCATGGAATAAATATCGGTCGAGTGATTGTGGTGTCTTGTAAGTGTACTAAATTCCCCGTCAATCTGTCACTACATCGGAAAGCCTCCAGCGATGCATTTACAGGGTGACCCAACAAAAACAGTCTTCACCCAAAAGTTAAGTATCATCCGAAGTTTTATTTCGATCATGACCAAACTTCATCCACATTATGGCAAGGCTATGTGCTTAACATCCACCAACTTTCAAGTCTCTGGCTTAAAAATTCTTATTTTTACTGGCGCTTCAAGATGTGCTCCAAGTGAGCCCCCGCCGCTGCAGGCACACTTGGATCCGGCAAGTCTGTGACAATCAACACCGAGCGGTATGTCCAGGTGCTTGGAGAGTTCTGGACAATACTTGGTCGACGGAGAGGGGTCTTCAGGGCCCTCCAGTGGTTCCAACAGGATAGCGACACCCCTGACACCTCAAAAGAATCACTGACATGGCTACGGCAGCGGTTCCCTAACCGACTGATCAGCCGCAGTTGTGACCCCGAGTGGTCGCCGCATTCACCAGGCTTGCAACCCCCGATTTTTATCTGTGACGGTACTTGAAGGACAGGGTGTATGAAGACAACCCACAGACCATTCCTGCACTGAAGGCAGCCATCACAGCAGCCATAAGAGCGATCCCGAAGGAGGAATGCGAGCGGGTCATCGAGAACTTCGCCTGCAGCGGCGAGGGCTCATTTGGGGCACATCTTGAAACGCCAGTAAAAAAACCGAGTTTTTAAGCCAGAGACTTGAAAGTTGATGGATGTTGAACACATAGCCTTTTTATAATGTGGATTAAGTTTGGTTATGAACGAAGTAAAATTTTGGACGTTATTTGACTTTTTGGTGATGACTGTTTTTTGGGTCACCGCCTGCAGTGGTGGGAGGCTCATTTGGAGCACATCTTGAAACGCTAGTAAAAAACCGAGTTTTTAAGCCAGAGAATTGAAAGTTGGTGGGTGTTGAGAATATCGACAGGCACCCTTGTCGTAATGTGGATGAAGTTTGGTCATGATCGAAATACAATTTTGGACGTTATTTGACTTTTGGTGATGACTGCTTTTTTTGGGTCACCCTGTACTATAGGCACTCAGACATTTCAGGGAAGGGGTTTGAGCCCCTGCCTCTCTTCCCCTGACATCCGCCAATGCAATTGAAATATACCAATCCACTAGTTGGTATCTATATTCCACCTCCGACATAGGCTTGGGGTGATCCCCACGCTTCAAACTGCACGTGATCTGCTTAACAGCTAGCGCTTAACCCGAATCTGCCCATAGTCTATATATAGATGCTCCAATTTCCGTAAGTTCTGTCGTCCTCAAGTGACGAGCACCATTCGTGCCGGTTGTATCCGGTTATAACCAGTCTTTGACCTGTCGAAACAAGAATCGCCGCCGTCTGCCCAGTGTATGAGTCAGTCGTGCTAGGTCAGTGAATCCGGACGGTTGCGATTCACGATGGAACATGATCAAAGGTGAGCTACGGGATATTATGATAGAATCGCGATAGGGGATAAAACTTTCAGGGAACAATTGTCATATAATGGTTATTGACTTATGTGATTGTAGTGATGATTCGCCCTGACGTATTTCCTCAATGTATTATTTTTTACAAAACATCTATATATAGACTATGGGCGTCTATGGATACAAAATTCAATGACATTGGAACCTGTGGGAGGCTAGCGAGGGATGAGACCCCTCAATCTTTTGGCTGGGCGAGCTTGCAAAACAAACGCCAAAATCAATCGCAAACTGTCAGTTGAGCAAGGCAGATGTGTCCCCAGTTTTTTGAGCGACCCCCTCCCCCTTCGTCCGCAAACATTTTTTTTGCATGAGTGGCCTTAGTTTTCCAATATAAAGTGGCCGAAATTCGAGAAGCATGAATTTGAGGGTTAGGCGAGTTTCGACACCATTTCAGGTGATACCCAAGCCAAAAAGTTCAAACTCCTCTGACAAAATATGACGGTTTTTAGGGGCGCCAGATCGGCGCTGGATGTCCTCGATGCAATCGAAGATGAAGACGCAGCTGTGGATACAATCTTCATTGCTCCCCGCGGTCAGTGTGGAGTCTGACGAAGACAGCGGCGAGGAAGACGGCGGAGGAACTATCGATAATCTCTCGGGACGGCAGCTTTGTGCTCCCGCCGTGGCGGTCCTCGCCGACGAACGTGTGATCGGAGATGATGATGGCGACACGGAGGAAGAAGAGGAACCCCAACAGGTCTCCACCTCGAAGAAACGCTCGCAGAAAGATGGGGCGGACTACAAATGGACCAACGGTACGAGGCGCCTCGCAAAATTCCCGGACGCCAGGCCTCTCGCCGCCCCACCATTGTCGTCGGAAAGAGCGCAATTCAGAAGCTGGACTTCTTCCTTGCCGATGTATATCCACACCTTGTTCGAGAGACCATCAAGTATGCGGCGGTGACTGACTCCAACTTCCAGCTCACCATCGGAGAGTTGAAGCGCGTGCTGGGGATATGGCTGCTCTCGGGTTACCACTCTCTCCCCAGTCGCCGACACTACTGGAGCACAGATGAAGATCTCCAGTGCGCCCTCGTCGCTGGGGCCATATCACGCAACAGGTTCGAGGAGATCATCCGCTACCTTCACTGCGCCGACAACGCGCACCTGAACCTCAGCGACCGGATGACAAAACTGCCTCCGATGATGGACATCCTCAACGCTCGGTTCGGGGAGGCGTATCCGATGGACTGCAATGTTGATCTGGACGAGGCAATGATTGAATATTTTGGAAGACACGGATGCAAACAAGCAATCCCAAACAAGCCGGTGCGGTTCGGCTTCAAGGCCTGGTGCCTGAACAGTGGGACCACCGGCTTCCTGCTCCGCTTCGACATCTACCAGGGGGCGAGTGGAGATGCCTCTGAAGTGGAACGCAAGTTCGGCAAGGGCGGTGGCACGCTCCTTCGACTTCTGGAAGACCTCCCGGATGCTGTGCGTGCACTTCCGCTACGCGTCTACATCGACAACTACTTCACCGGCCTCCCGCTAGTTGCAGAGCTGCGCAGGCGGGGGCTACGCTTGCACGGGGACGATCCGAGAAAACCGCATCCCGCGCTCCTGCCCGATCACAGATCATAAGGCTATGAAGAGCAAGCCGCGTGGTGCCGTGTCCTGTCGTGTACGACACGACGAACAAGATCGCGCTCACTCGGTGGAAGGATAACGCCGTGGTCACCATCGCCTCCACCCTCGCCGCCGAGCATCCTCTGGGGAAGGCGTCACGCTGGTCAGCGAAGGAGAAGAAGAAGGTGGCAGTGGACCAGCCATTTGTTGCCCAGCTGTACAACCGCAGCATGGGCGGCACGGACCGCGCCGACCAGAGAATCGGTCTCTACCGCATCAACATGCGCCGGAAGAAGTGGTGGTGGCCGATATTCACCTGGATGCTGGACGCGGCCGTCTTCAATGCATGGGTGCTGCACCGGCTGGATGAGCACGGCGAGATGTCTCTGCTGGACTTCCGACGCGAGGTGGCCCGGAACTCTGCTTGCGGCGCCGGGAGTCACTCGAGCTCGGAGAGCGGGCAGACCGCGCCTGTGCGCAGTTGCCGATGACGCCCGCTTCGACGGCATGGAGCACTGGCCACAAGTGGCGGAGCAAGGCCGAAAGTGCGCACTGCCGACGTGCAAGTCGCGTCCGTCCAGTGCGTGCTCCAAGTGTCGCGTGGCACTGTGCATGAAGTGTTTCCGTGGTTACCACCAGCCGGAACAGAATGTGTGAGAAGCACTGGTCGCGTGCTCCGTTTTCTGACCGGAAGTGGCGGCGCTAGGCTGAACATGATCTTAACTTGATCAGAACTTACTGTACTATAGTTTTGTACCGTTTTCCCTGAAAGTTTGTTCCTAATACAGTTATGGAAGTCAACTTGTGTTCATCGAAACTTCGGCATTTTCTTACGACTGGTCCCCATACCCTGGGGATGACGGCCGCCGTTGACTGGAGGCATTGCACATGCATGCCCATTAAAAATTGAGGAAATGGTCCCTCTCATGTTGCAGACAGCTGTTACGTGTAAATCACAACTAACTCTGAACATTCAAATAAATTACATCACGTTACACGCGTGAATCATCAGAATGCTCCGATTTTGTGCACGTATCAGCCCATAGTCTATATATAGATGCCGCATATCTCGTGAACGCGACGTCATAACCAAAAAAGCGCCGCATATTCGTACTCAGTGGCACCTAAGGACACAGAAAATATGCATTTTTTAGAAATAAAAATTTGGGCAGATCCGGGTTAAACCAGAGTACGCTAGCACCAAAGATTTGCAATGGAGACTGCAACGCCAAAAGTTCCTCAAACATCCATGCATAAATGCTCGATATTGCTCATGTTCCCGTGGTCCAATTTCCAAAAATCTTTCATTTCTGAGTTTCATAAGGCCTAGCACAATAGAAAACAATGTTAAGGAACGATCCAAATAATTTTGATTTTTTTCACTCCACCCTATTACCCAGGGTACTGTAATCTCCTCCTCGGTTAAGAGGTGGGCACAGAAAAGTCTGCCAGAAGACAGCTGCGATCATGGGCGCCGAAAGCGGGGGGACGGGGTGGACGCGTCCCCCTTGTTGGCCAACCAGGGGGGACGTCCCCCCAAAATTTTTGATTCAATTATCATTAATGCTGTCAGTTACCGAATATGCTCAAAATTCGCCTCCCGGTCAGCACCAGCCCGGGTCTGCCCCCCTGCGAAAATTCCGTGGGGCTGCCCCTGGATGCGATCCAGGGGCCTCCCACACTGATATTTAGTGTTTAACCGCTCACGAGTATGAATTACATGCTGCGGTGAACGGTGGTTTAACCCTCGCCCCACCGGGGGCCATCAATGCCCCCCCCAATTTTTTTTCAGAATAGCAGACAAACGAGGAGGCGCAGCAACGCAGTTGATGATCTCTTACTAGGGTGCATCAAAATATACATTTTCTAAATATTGTGCTGTCTGGGTAACAAAAATGTTCCTTGACACTAGTTTAAGTCACCTATAAAATATAAAGTTCGTAAATGATTGTTTAGAGGGTGCAACCTCGCATCTAAAGATTTGTGGTAAAAACTGTCCTTACCTGGGTTCGAACCCACGCTAGAAATGGTGCCAACTTTTGTCGGGGCTTTACCGTGCCATCCATCGAAGAATGCTTCGGGTGTCGGTTTTAGCTGAAGCAATACCAAGAAAAATGTTTAATCTTTGGTTTAAGATATATTTATTGTTTCTAAACTAGCAAGAGTCCCTTTTTATCAGCCCCAGATTGCAAGCTTTTGACACCTAAACGTAGGTTAGAGTCGGTAAATACAGGCCGCATAGCAGGAACAAAAACTTACAAGCTCCCGCATTTGTTACCATGTCAACTAAGTTCCATGATCAGAGTGACACATGATGCTATGAAGCAATCAGTCCCCAATAGTGTCTACTGGAGGCTGGCACTAGAGAACCGGGGAACGCGGGCCACTAAAGCAGGTCGCCGGAGTACCTATACCGGGTGAGATTTTCACCGTTAAGTTTTATAAGCCGCTGATTTGGTAAATGAATAATGATAGTCCGGTAGGTTTTTGGAGGTTGACATAAAAGCAAACATCATGTTTGTGCTCAGTTAGGGGATGGGTGGCTTAGTGGATAGCATCAAAGTCTGCTAAGCCCCGGTGATGGAGTTCAAGTCCCGGCGGAGCCTCTGAATAATTCGATCTGATCTTCAAAATCCCCCCAACAAGGTGAGAGTTGGCGACGCCGAAAACCTTGGCAGTTGGTGCGTCGTTTCAGGGGTCTAAAAACTTGCCGATCTACCTACGCCGTCGGCGACCCTATCATCTTTTAGTTGGCGACTCAGCAACCGTCTCAAACTCTGATTCCATCTGTTTTCCCATGATTTTAGCTTCCACCATCCGCTCCTGCTTCTAAATATGGTTACCCTCTCCACTGTCTCCACGCGTCATCGTAATACACCCAGTGCCCATACAAATCTATTGGATGAAGTCTGCCAGTTCCTTTAGCCAAGAATGGGCAGAATCTACTTCGACAAAGAGCCAAGTTAGCCTTCGTTTCCCGGCTTGTTTGGCGTTTCTGAAAGACAGCTTGGCTACAACGGGGGCATCTTTGGCCGATTACATCTGGCATCATCACCGCCCTTAGTTGCTGCTAGTCTTTGCTAGTTATGTTTCTTCTTATTACAATTTTTGGTTCCAATTTATGAAAAGCGACTGAAATTACCTGGTACCTTAGCTGATGCCATCTCCTTATACCGTATCTATGTATTATTTTTAAGTTCAAACTAGAATGTACTAGAATCCGTCACGAGTCGGTACCAAGTCGGTGATTTTCATTTTTTTCAATAGGCGACCAATGGGCGACCGAGTCGGCCGAAACCGCCGACTTGCGTGGTTGCCTGGTCGCAGGTGGTCGCCCTGGTACATTTTCGGTGTGTGCGGCCGTCAGAACGAGCGCGGCGTGGGCTGCCGCTAATATTTTTGTATTCTTGGTGGGCGCCGTTTTGACGACTGGTGTTCAATTTGTTAAATCCATGGGGTTAAATCAAGATGTGCGTTTATCATAGACGGTCCGTGCAATCTAGGTGGGTTTTGGAGTCTACTTGCAATGATGTTTCCTTGTTTTGCTTTACCGCGAAAAGTCTCAGAAGGAAAAAAACTTGAATACCAGTGGTGCATGTTTAAACTCTTTCCAACCACAATCACACTGAAATGTCATCGTAAACATTGTTCTATAGTCACACATTCCCAAGGGCGTGGATATTCTGAACGATTTTTTGTGGTGCCTAATTATGAGACTATCCATTACAAGTATACTATTTTTGATACCACCATGTTCTTGCCTTATAGCTGGACATATAACTGGGTGACCAAGTAGGCCTGTTATTTAACGATTTTAAATTTCCTGAAATGAGAAATAGGAAAATTTTTTAGGATGCTCTTAGTAGGCACAGAAATTATCATGAGCTTCCATTTGGGGTGCCACAGCAGTGACAGGTCCAAGGGATCCTGAACTCGAGTTCAGGACCCCGTAAGTTTGAAAGGATTCAGGGCGGCCTGAAGAAAAGGGTACCCCAAAACTGATTAAACCAGATCTGCGAGGCAGAAAATACCTTGCTACTGCCCCCACCACTAGAATACAAATGATGGGGCTACATATGGACTTTGAAGTTTAGAAGTTGTGTAAAATGGCATTAAAGGTGCTGAAAACAGGTTTTGTTATGCTAGGTTGGCTCGCATCATGTTCTGTATGGCCATATGTCTTGGTCTGTATATATTATTATCTCAAGTGGCAATATAAATCAAATATTTAAAAACTTTTTGTTGTTTTTCTAGATATATATTAATTGATTTTGTATATGACTAGTGTTTTATTTACACAGATGCACCAAGACATGTGAATGATCATAATAAACATGTTGAGCTTCAATATTTGAAGCAGGGTATAAAGTATGATTTCCTGTTTCTGTTTGAAAGATAAATGCCCTCTAAAATTTGAAGAACAGAAATAAGCCAGGTAGAAAGACGAAAAGTTTGTTTCATGGCCCAAAATTTTGTTCTGGAAAATGGTCTCAAGCATTCCCATAATTGGGAATGGGTGTTCCCATCTATGGGTCAAGCATTCCCATTTATGGCACTGTTACCATTTTTAAGTCACACCAATTACAGTTTTCTCCCACTGATTGATGACGATAGCCACCCTTTTGGGTAAAGTGTGCCCTTTTGCTTGACAGGATGCAATCTCAGAGGGCTGCCCCCTACTAAAATCCTAGATCCATCACTTTGCATTGGTACCCCATAAGGGGATATAAATGTGCATTCCTGCACAGCACAAAGATGTGAAAAACCATTTCCAATTTGCCAGAAGACTCCACTACAAGGACAATGGTCCAATCCAAGTCTGCCAAACATAGAATAAGCTGTGTCTTTTGCACAGATGGATGCACACTGGGTGATCAGGTTGTGTGTGTATGTTTTTAACTGATTGATTATATGCATCCAAGTTTCTGATAATATCTTGTATTTTTTGTCACAAGAAAGTTGACTCGTTTTGTTTTCTCTAGCATGGAT
The DNA here is from genome assembly GCA_034440635.1 of Lepas anatifera. Lineage (NCBI taxonomy): Eukaryota > Metazoa > Arthropoda > Thecostraca > Lepadidae > Lepas > Lepas anatifera. Next base: position 69,850 of record JAOTON010001165.1, read on the forward strand.
GAACTATGGAAGCACTGCCACAGAGGTACAGTAGAAATATCTGCACAGATTGTGTCCACTCACAAAAGAACAGGTTGCTGAAATGCAAAACTGTTCTTCTCAGTACCCAATCCTGGTCCAAATGGGTCATCAGCATTTATTCTGGAAACTTTTTCAGTCCTGATTATTAATGCTAAAAATGCATCAATTAAGAGCTTGGAAATAGTTATCATGCGGAATGATGTCATGCAAAGAAAATAAGGTTATTCCCAAGAGACAGCATTGCTATTGCTTTGAGTAGAACCATGTTCAACAATGGAGTTCAAAAATTGGGCCTCATCTTAGCTTATTGGTTGATATTTTCCACTGTACTTCTGAGGAAATGTTGCCCAATGAATAATGTTTGAATTATTTATTTGAAATGTTACAGGAATTTATCTTGATTTGTGGCGCCTCAAGGTGAAGAATGAAAAGTATTTCATGACGCATGTATGTACATGAAAATGTTTTTTTCTCTAGTTAAATGAAACATCGGAACTGTTCCTGAGGCTCTTTTTAAGGTGCTGCAAACCCTTTTATTTGTCTCCAAGATAAGGCCTAACAATTTTTCACATGGATGGACACAAAATAAAACCATTATTGATGAGAGAACAACAATGGTGAATCAATCATGGTTTGTATCTTGCTTGGTATAGAAGTAATGGGCGAAAATTTTAATGCCCAGGGGTGCTGCCACGGAATTTTTACAGGGGAACGGACCCGGGCTGGTGCTGGCCGGGGCAGGGGAATTGTGAGCATATTTGGTACCTGACAGCATTATTATTGACGATGAACCGAAAATTTGGGAGATGTCCCCCCCGGTTGGCCAACAGGGGATAAGATGCGTAGGTACCCCGTCCCCACAGCTTTCGGCGCCCATTTGATTGCCCTTGTGTACGGACAGCGTATCATCTTTGACCTCGATTGACCTCCAAACAGACTTAACCTAAGCTCAGTGGGCACTATCGATACGTATTACCATGACTGCGTAGTGCGTGAGTAAATGACTGATCACTATCCAACATTGGCTTTTAGGTCCGACATATCACGCTGAAAGCGAGTGTTCTTCCTATTATAACTTGAAGTTACGTGATAACATCTCCAATATTCAGTGTCCTGTTGCGCCCTAGCCTTTGACCTTGATATGAAAATGGATGTTGCCTTAGTGAAAGAGCTGGTCGGGCTCTGTCGTAATAGCGTTGAGAAAGTGGTTCCGGCTATTTTGCGTACGGAGATAAGCAAGGTTTTATAGAGCACTGCATTTGATACATTTTGACGTATATGAATTTTTCCCCTCTGGTGACCTCAGTTGTGGCATTGACCTTACGCAAAAATTCCAGGAGTAACGCCGATTGCATTTCCGGTGACCTTTCAAGATCGCTTTTTCCGCTTCTTTCTTTGTTTCCCGAGATCGAGGGTGTCATTTTTTAACACCCTCCAAATCCAGGGGGGTCTCAGCAGGTGATTCATGCTGGTCACCGGGGCTAGGGTTAAGGGCCAGCATGTATAGTTTTGTTAAGCTTTCTAGATCATAACTTTGACTTTTAATACTGAATTATAATCTCATGAAATCACTTAGGTAATGACTTGATTCTGGCTTAGGTCATCGATATCGAGAAACCCGATCTATATTTTATAGGTTTTATATCTATATTTTATTAACCGTCCCCTCTTGTACTTCGCCAGTGCTTTCCTTTATAGCCATATTTATAATTAATTTTTTTATGGAGACCGATTTTGTAATACATGTAGCATTAGGGTTCGGCGACCATCGAAGAAGCTTTGGATTTTAGTCGGCGACTAGCAAGCTCACTCTCTTTTGCACCCTCTACGTCGCTTCAACCCCTACCACTCGCTATTCTGTGCCCAGTTAATCCAAAAATGTCTCATGCATAATCGACTAGAATTGTATTGTCCGTGACGCTTCTCCTCTTGATGCTTTGATTGGTAGGTCATCTTGAGTTTTCATTATAACAAGTAAAATTGCAATACCAAGATGAAACCTATGCTCCATAATAAGCGCCAATTGTAGAAGCGTCTACCTGTAGCCGATGGACATTCCGAGCGATTAGAACAGCTTGTTTCACCAGCATACACGAAAGCCACTGGATGAGGCAGTGGGGAACAACCATCGTCTAGCTGACATGCAAGCTGCTCCCGTTCTGGGTCTGTGCCGACCAGATTACATTAACATGGCATTTGACTCAATGGCATCCAACACTGGTCACCCCACGGCAGCATACATTGCTGATTCGATCCAGCCCTTCTTGGGGCGACCTCTGCTCTGGTTGGGGGCGCCGCCAGCTACTTCGGTGAGAAGTGCTCATTGGGTGCGTGTTCTCAGATCTCAAAGTAGAGACGTTCCGCTCACCAGGCGTTGCCTTTGTTTGCACGCTTCCGGGACAACTGAAGAATACTGGAACCTGAGTGTGACAGCACTGACTCTCTCCCCTCCCGCATGGAGACTGAACTGCGACATATCCGTACCTGCTACATAGAATGACCTCAAACTATACCACCACTCTACCACACATTGGCTGTCGATGAGGGTATCGCAGCATCAGCAAATGAAGGCACTGAGAGACACTTCTGTGCCAATACCCTTCCACGGGTGAGATGCAACCATAAGAAGCTTTCGTTCAGCGTAAGATATCAGTTGCTGAGCAGAGGGCTCTGGTTGATGCCATCTTGAACGAGGAGCCAGGTGTTCTTTGTATGCGAGACCCGCAGCTGCGCTACAGCACTTGCTACGGAAAACCCAACTTTCCAGTCCTCTCATCCAGCACCAGCTTGGCTGACTCCGCAAAACCCAGGCTGCTGGTTTGGCATCCATCAACTGTGCATCAGTCCAGCATTTCTCTGGCTTGTTGTTTACAATCGGGCGAGCAGTGAAGCATGCAGGTCAAGCGCAAAGAATGTATGCGCTGTGAATGTCGTCAATTATTACGCTGAGCACAGCGTCAAGCTTCCAAGACATATTTTTATATCATTGATAATTAAGCCCACCTGCAAAATGTGTTGCAAACAGTGAAGCAGCACCGTTCTCAACAGCCGACTATTTTGATGCTACAAGCGCAAGCTGGATAAATAGTAAGACAAAGGCTCAAGGATATATCTAATACTGCTTTTGGCTACTTCTCCAAGCCTGGTATCAAACTCGCGTCGGAGAGCTGAGCAGACGCAGCGAGTGGTAAACGCAGCCGGTGGGAAAATCTCCAGTTAGTTTGTTATGCAAGTAGCGATCAGTGAAACATTTCCTGTATAACTATTTGATATGTCTTGCTCATTATATATATTCGGAACTTTATGTATCGTGTTCTCTTTTTTTTTAACAATTATATCCTGCAGCTTCTAAACGCCCCCAATATGCAGGGCAATCATCAAAACAGGATTTTTTTAAATTTCAATCAAGCTTGGTTGCACCTCTAAATATTTATGAATTCAAACAAAAACTTCATCAAAATAATAGGTAATTGCAGTCAAACGTAAAATCAGCCCAGACAGTTCGATATTTTTATTTTGAATTTTTGCATTGAATTTTGATGCACCCTATCTCATACTCCATGCTTTTCCCATCATCCTTGAATTTTTTACCCCGGGTCCAACTAGGTCAGGTCACAAGGGGAGGAAAACCAAGTCACCTTTTGGCCTCTACCATAGCTACATTTCTGAGCCGATCGATTTGAAACTTTCTACAATTGATGAGCCCTCCAGGGTCTGCTACAAAATTTGTATCCGGGATTTTTTATTTGGAGACCTGAGGTCGTGGCTTCACGCGGTGACCGCTCCCTTAGAAAAAGTATGGGGAAAAAGTTGCGTTATGATCCAAAGTCCAAAAATGATTGCAGATGTTCTTACTTCTTAGGAAAGCATTTTGGCCACCCTTTCACGGATTCCAGGGGCAATATTTACCCTTTGACCTATCTGAGGTCATCACAGGTCACCAGGGGTCAAAACATTATTTTGACGATAACTTTTGACCTAATCACGCCAGAGCGCTGCATTAAATATCATCGCGTATGTCTCGTCACTGGATTTCATTTGGTATACGCCAAGGTCACTTTCTGACCTTTCGTGACCTCAGGCGTCTATGGTTAGGTCATGATGTGCCCTATGGAGGTCAAGCTACTGGCGGGGTGTCATTATGTTTGACATAGCTGAGAAATTCCTGGCATTTTCCTATCAAATTTACTTTACAAAATCTCAATAGCTCTTAGTGGTATGAGAGCACCCCCAGGCTTCTTAACATTGCATATTTTACTGGAAATAGCCTATCGTGACTAAACTTGACTCCCTCTGGAAGTCAAATCATTGACCTGAGCGCTTAAAAATGCAAACCAAAATCATACTGAACTGATGAGCTGTCCAATGCACTTTGTAGATTTGCGCCAACACCGATATTCTCGGAGTCAGAGGGGAAGGGCAAGTGACGACCCTGGTGGGGCGAAGGCAGCGCCGGGTCCCCTGTGGGGTGCCGCTTAAGCCGGCCGGCATTTATCAAACTAAATTTACCTTGACAACAAGCATATAATTATGCAAACCTCCTACATGACATTTTTTATTGCTGAGTATTATAGAGAAAAGTATAAAGTGTAATATGAGCCTCAAAAATTAAAAATAAGCTTCATACGAAGGTAGGTTTTATGTATTTTGAAAATTCATGAATGTATAATCTATTCAAAATCTAAATTTTTGAATTATATTTCTCATGAGCCAGAATTCGTAATTGGGTCCTTAATAGACCTAGATAAAGTTTTTATGGCATTTGTAGAAGCATACAAATATAAAATTTCTGTCTCTAAAAAAGACATGTAAGCGAGTATAGTCAAAATGCTCGAGGCTATAATTTTCAAACAGTAAGTCAACGAAGAAAACGAATACAAAAATATACATCGAAGTTTTCTCCATCAATAGCCACCACCCCCTAACAAGAAATACACCGAAATCTGCGATGTGAAGCTGCGTTATCGACTTTCGATCTGTTGTCGAATGCTCCAGCTAGCACTTAGCTTGGCAGAAGATGCAGCTTGCTTCTGCACTTAAGTGGGAGGGGCTTTTGAAGCCAACCAGCCTTTAGAAATTGAAGTACCTGGGACAGACCGTCTATTGACCTGGTACAAGCGAGCTATCCGGAATTCAGAGAGCTTCCAGTTTCAGTGATGTCAACCAAGTCGGGGAGGAGGGCGGCACTTGAAAATCCTTTTCAGCTCCACATGTCCTGAAACGCGCATTGACGGGGGGTCTGAGCCACCTTCGCTTTGATTTGGGCGGGTACCCGCCCTCCCTGGGAGATCTCGAGAACCACACTAGGTAGCGAAAAACGGTAAACGGCTTTGGGTAGCCCATCCGCTTCTCCAGCGAAAGTATTTGGACCATTGTTTTTGTCAGGTCACATTTAAGGTCATCAGAGGTCAAAACGTACCGTCATCGGGATAATATGTAAATTAAGGTTTGCGGTTGTTACATCTGAACAAGTAAAGATAGAAAAAATCAATTTAAACTATATGAATACTGCAGCATGCCGAATCAAATGAAAGGGGTTACGACCTTGCATAGTCAAATTAGGTCAAATTTACATCCTTAGAACCGCCAAAAATCTAAATCAATCAAATTCAAGCAAATCTAATTAAATTAAAATAAACGCTCTATCACCATCCGTTACTAGGTTAATCAGTTAAAAACAATTTTGCCATCTATTTCCATGGAGAGGTCATGACTCGTACCGGAACTTAGGTCATCGATACAAAAATACCGGAACATATTTTTAGAGAACTCGGTGGGCTCATTATGTGATATGAGTTTCAATCGGATAAGTTTTCACCCTGTTCTGACTCTATGCTATCTTGAATTTTTTTGAGGTCAGTTCACTTGACCTGTACTGGTGACCTGACCTGAGATTATCTAACCTTAAAATGTTGAAAAACGTCGTAAAATGCTGAGAGAAAAAGATGTGTTATAACTTATGACGCTGGCGCGTCGCCGTTTTTATGCTGTCTTCGAAAAACCCGAGGGGAGGGGGCGGGTACCCCTCGTCAAAGCGTGTGTTTAATGAGGCCAGTGCCTGGGATCGGTCAGCAACACGCCGTTTGGAGCGGACCTGAACCCAGAAGGGCCAGGAATATCCACTAAGGGTGCAGCGCATATCTAGTTTACTATAACTCAAATGGAGATAGCATTTGAAGTTGATCAGCTTCCTCAGATATGTGAGCACCCATGGTTAGCTGCCTATTGGGGCGGTGTTTGCACTTATCCAGAACTCAGAGAGGGGGCAGCTGGGGTGAGCAAAGATAGGGAGGGCTGCACTTGAAATCGTCAAAGCTTTAACAAAACAGATCTTATAAGATATCGGTCTCGGTATTTTTTAGTACCTTTGATAATGAAGACATTTTGTGCTGATTGGTGTGTGTGGGGGGGGAGGGGTGTTATTTACAGAGGTGCAGAAAGTATGCTGGCTGTCACAAACTCAATATGGTGACGTATGCCTCCTCTGCTCACAAAAAAGCTGGAAATGATAATTGTATACTTGAATACTATTTCCAATATGCTGAATGTCATCTAATTCGTCTCTTACTTTTTGCAACAGACAAGGTTCAGGCACCAAGCCATTACTGCATGAAAAAGTATTAAAACTGTGTTTTCATTTTTAGATCATGTTTGTATGGTTTGGAAGGAAAATTTCCAATTATGGATCATTGTTTCCAGTATTGGGATCATAACTTTTATTGGCAACTCTGACTGCAGTTTTCCCTAATGACATGCATTTCTTTTTGAAAAAAGTTTCCATTTTGGAAGGAGTTTTTCCAATTATGGTACATTTCCGCATGATTTAATGTGACAATTATCATGAAAATAATTATTATTGGGAACTAATCTATGAATGGGAGCGTGCACCTACACACATTTCAACCCTGATCACAGCTTCCCCCCCACTGAACTTCTATCTCGCTTATGATCAAAAGGGACAAAAATGTCAATGTCAACATAGGATTTGGATCTACCTAAAATGTGTTGGTAAAGTGGACCTTAGGTAGCATTTTTATAGACAGATCAAATGCTTAAAATTTTCCCCAACACCTGATTATCACCTGCCTGTTCATTCCTTCTTGCAGCAAAAACTCTGAGGCAACTACCCTGCATAGATGTAAAATTATGTCTATTGGCCTAATAGGTACCTACAGAGGTACTGTGTCTCATACCAAAGAAAGATCCAGTGTAGTCAAAGTCCTGATTTAATTCCATGCAAGCTCAGGTCCTGTGTGTTGTTTACCACCACTGGTAGTAAGCAACACACCCCCAACCAGCGTTTTTCAAAGTCTTTTCTTTTCTGAGATTTTCTGTGATTTCCTGAGATGAGAAGGGGGTCTACTAGGCCCCCTCCAGTGCACGTTAGTGTGTGTTTTAACACTTTGTGGAGGACTGCATTGGCACACATTTGCTATCTTGCCCAATATTGACATGATAATTTGATCATGAAATCTCACCTGAATTACTGTTGTTGCCAGTCTGTTGCTGGCGCCAACTCTCCCAATCTTCCTCCAGCTCCAAATCTACCTAACCAATCTTGATCTAGGGCACAAATAAGGTAAGGCACAAGCAAGCTAAGGAATGAAAAACCAAGTTTGATTTGTGAAAGTGCATCAGTCTCAAAGTAGCCTACATTCATCTTAGATTGTGACATGGGCGGCACTATTTATTCCAGCCAGTGTTAGCCTGCACTTATCTCAGATATACTGAAAATATGCCCTAAAAAGTGGCTTCCTCAGCTGTGTACATTTTTTGGCAGGGCTCTACATCAAATAAACATTAATGAACTATTCTTGTCGCTGTTGGTGTAGTTTAGGTAGAATTGCTGCCCAGCTATGTTTATTTCTTTCACTCATTTAGTACTTTTCTTAGTAGCTTTTAGGCGTACTTAATACTAAATTCAAAGAAATAGGGACCGCTAAATCGAAGAGACTCAAACTTTAAATATTATTTAACCTGACAAAATGGACAGAGAAACACTTGATAACGTATTTGCGTTATCTTTAATGCCTTAAATATGCTCCACAATCATGCATTTCTCGTAAAAATTGACTGTCACATTTCAAGCATCTAGGTGGCAACTTTCTCTGGCAACTACTAACAATCGATAAATTCATTGGGCTGTATATTAAAATCTGGCAACTGCATAGCGGTTTCCGGGTTTTCTGCAGCGGGAGTCCCTTGTTTTAGTAGAAACTGAACACAGTACCAATATTGTATCACTGATGGTACGCTGTGCAATTGAAGAACAGAGTCGTTAAATTGAATTTATCGCTACACGCTTCATTCTGTATTTCGAAAATATGCGGTTTGATTTTGAACCATACTGTCACGATGGCTATTTTGTCATTAATTTATGCACCTCAATTTTATAAATGTGTCACAAACCCTAGAAGCCGATGCTGGCAAGTTTCTGCACCTCTGGTTATTTAGTACTATCTTCAATCGAGGTGCTGCATCGTTTTAACTACCACCACTGAATGGCGGTTGACGGGATGAAGCGGCATTTGAAGCTAATAACGCTTAGATAGTAAAGTGAGCATGCGGGTGCCGTCTGGCTAGCCGGAGAATAGGGCCGAACCTTATACCAGGGCTCGAAGAGTCGAAAATCAGAGGGGAGAGCAGGGAAGCAGAAATTGTTTAGTTAGACGGTGGAAGCTAAAGGTTCAAAACAAAGGGTGGCATTGACAGCTTAGATGGAAGGTGGGAGAGCGAATAAACATGGGTAGCCAGAACTTCAGGTTAATGTGGATTAGAACATTCTGATGTCAGAACACTTGCGCATTTGTTTATCAGAAGACGGGGATCTTGTGAGGCTAGATATTGGCTGGAGCACGGAGGGGGTGGCAGACTGAAAAGTGTTCGGGACTGAGTCAGGCTTGTGTGAGTGGTGGCTACGGGCATGGGTGGAGAATTGTTCTGAAAATTACCCCGGCCGGCGGCCGGGATGCCTGGCCAGTGGCGAATCCAGCGCACCTGTTTGTGGGGGGGGCAAAAAATTAACCAGGCCTGTCGACCGGGGTGCGAAGGGTGGAAATCACGTTGGCGTGGCCTTTATTGTGTCCACGGAGGGGGTTGTGAAGTGGTGTTGGCGTGGTGTTGGATTTTGTGTCGCCTGTCGACCGGAGGAGAGGGGGCCGCTAATTTGTATTGTTAGTCCCCCACATTTTTTTGATTGAAGGCTGGGGTATAGTTTCTTCCATATTTTTCCCTGATCCGCCAGCTTGCCTAGCATGCTTCCAGTGTATCTACGTACTCCAGAGGAATAATGAAATGGATAGTTTCCCGCACAAACTTCTGCCATGCCTATTGCTAGGGTCAGCTGTGGAGGTCCACAGTGGTCCATTGAAAAGTAATAGAGCACAAAACAGACAAAAAAGTAAAGACGAAACACACAGAATCTCGTTTTATTTTCAATAACAACTTGTAAGGATCTTTTGAGGCAGTGAATGGTCGCAAAAAAAGGTTTTCCTGGAAAGGGACACGGTAAATGGCATGGACAAAAATATATCGGAACGATGACGAGGAAGAGGGACGTCCTCGGAAGTGTGTTGACTTGATGTTGATGTTGGTGCTGGGATACCCATCTGGGGAACGGCTTATCTGAATGCTTCCTGCAGAATAAAACAATGTTGATAAGAGAATATTTTACAACTAAGTGAACAGGCAACGTCGGATAATATCAAAATGGCCTTTTAGTTTCAGCTGAAACCTGGATGGGCTTTTTGTTGGGGTTTAACGACGCACCAACCGCCAGGGTCATACGGCTGGATGGACTTTTAAAGATGTGCATTCACATGTAGTTAAGATCAAATAAACACGTGGTTTACTTTACTTTCCTATAGACACGCGAAAAAGCCTTCTGAACAAAATAAATCCCGGAGTAAATACCAGACATTAAGTATTAAATATAGCGTGATTTCATGTTTATATCATGCTATCAAAGCCTGCATTAAATTATTATTGTAGCTGGTCTAAAATGGGCAATGAGTCACAGTTTTCAATGCAGCTCAATGTATGCACTTTTCAATGTACTCCAGACGTGGTGGTAGAGGAGGTTGGACTGGACTGGACAAAACTGGAAAAAGGCGGATGAAAATGAACAGTAGGAAGAGACCAAATGGGCTGCCAACCAAAACACTCCATCTGGATGTTGCGAATAAAATGGAAAAATTTTTCCATCTACACAAAACTGATAAAACATGGAACATCAATGTACGTGAGTTGTGATATCAAGTTTTCTAAAATGACCGCCCTTGCTCCTGTCCTTGGCAGGCAGCCGTGCAGACTATTATGAATAATGTCATCATAAATCATATCAAATCATCCTCAGTACGGAGTGTTTTAGGACAATCCATTTGCTTCCACTGCACACTGGGGCATCTGGGCTTGTAAATAGGCCAAAACCTCAAACTAAAAAATACTTTGATTAAGAATACTTTTTTGTGCTCAAATGAAAGCTGTTGCTCTGAACTCCATTACCCAGCCACAAAACATTGGGTATCTACACCAGGTCATATCAGATAGACTATTTTTCAAGGCTTATAAATATCGGAATTCGATTTCGTTCTTCCAGTTTATAGACACTCAATGAGACAGAATCAGACATAAGGCGGGTCCAGTGACGGTTAAAATGTGTAAGGAAAAACAAAAGTATATTTAAGAAATGATCCGACATATTCAAGGTCATCATAGGTCAGAGGTCTTGCTGCGCCTTCACTATGGTTTAACTATTAAGCACCACATGATAAATAATGAACAAATTCACTCTTTCACTATTTGACATCTTTAAATCCAGTACCAAACCAGTATATCGAAACTTCTCGGGTCATGTGTGAGCTGCATTTATTGACACAATAATGTTAAGCGCGATTTCAGGGAATGATTACCGTCACTCTTTTCTCATCAAATGAGCACAAACATGCGGAAACAGACAACACATTAAACTCACAGGGAATGTTCATTAAATCATGCGACCTCTTTGCATCTTCTGTAACTCTCCTGTTTAACATCCCGCGTCCCTTTATCCAGCTCTCTATCCATTAACCCCGATAATTGATTGTTAAGTTCAGGTGTGTTCTTACAGCAGTCTTACATCCAAGTACCCAC